>PVLA01010005.1:0-68504 GCA_004027455.1 Hydrochoerus hydrochaeris
TGGAGTCTCCACCCTCGACTCCATATTGAGCATTACATAAAAACATACACATGTGAACTACACAAATTACAATTATCAGTAAAAAACATTTCAAGATCCCCGCGCCCAATTCCCACATGCGGTGTCCTTTTCCTGGAGAAGCGATTGTCACAAGGCGTGGATGGACTAGGACGCGGCATGGACAGAAAAGGGCGCCGCATCCTATGTATTCTCATAAATGACCAGACTTAAATACTGAAGAATACAGAGCATCCCCATACAGAATAAATAAAATTTGAGCAAAATTTCAAGCATGAAAAGAATATATTTTTATTCACCAAAGGGTCTATTTCCACTCTTTAAAAAAAATCTTCAGAACTTTCAGGTGGTAATAATTTACTCTAGTTTTCTCAGAACTACCACTTTTTTGTTCCTAAAACATAACCCTAACCTGCTTGTCTGGTTGCAAATATCCCAGAAAACAAAAGCTAGAGACCCAGTATATCAGTTCACGCCATAGCTACAGTACAGTTTTGTACAACCTGTTTAAATAGTCAGAGCCTGACTGCAATTTGTTCACAGAAGGAACCCAGTGCTGGAAATGTTAACAGATGAGAACATTTTCAGATGTATTCTCTTCACTTAGGCCATCCTTTTCACCTGTTTCTTCTTCATCCAATACTAGGCAGGAATTATCACACTTCAACTACCACAGTTCTCTCCCTTATTCTAAAACTTATATTTGGATTCTCAAACTTCAGAGGAAATAAGAATCAATAAGGAACTAGGATTTATGTCTTTCTGAAAAATAATTTATAAATATATTTTGATACATGTGTTCATTGTGGAAAGATCAAAACAGGTTAGTTAACATATCCCTCCTTCAAAAAATTTTTCATGAAAACAATTAATATTCATTCTCCTGGGTATTCAAAATATACAATGCATTAACTGTAGTCACCCTACTGTGAAATAGGACATCAGAACTTACTCCTCCAGTCTGACTCCTTACCTTTGACCAGCATCTCCCCTTTCAGTGCCCAACCCTCCCCTAGCCTACAGCAAATGGCATATATTCCCTTCTTGTATCACCCAACAGTTTTTGATTCTACATTGAAGTGAGATCATGCACTGTTTTTCCCTTGATACTTGTACTTAGCATAATATTCTCTAGTTTTTTCTATTTTTTCCCCATCTATTGATAGATTCTTAGTTGGCTTTCACATTGCTGCTATTGTGAATAACATTGCTATGAACATGAGAGTGCAGACATCTCTTTGACATAACAATTTCAGTTTCTTGGATACATAACCAGAAGCAGGATATCTCGTAAGACTTCTTTTATTTTTCTGAGGAATCACCATACTGTTTTCCAAAACTTCTGTGCCTAATTTACAACACCACCAACAGTATGCATGTTAGTTAACCCTTGGTATCTTTCATCTTTTTGAAAATAGCCAATCTAAAGGGTATAAGATTTTAATTTAGTTTCTCTGATTATTAGAGATGTTGGACACTTTTTCCTGTATGTGTTAGCCTTTTTTTTTTTTTTTTTAGCAGTCACTGGACATGCATAGTTTTGAATCCTTCTGCCTATCCAAAAGATTCTGATATCGTAAGCTTGGACATGGCCCTGGAATCAGCATTATATGTAATTGTACCTGCTAAATGGCTCACATGGAGGTGTGGGGACAATTTGAAAAAAAAAACACACACACACATTAGTGGCAGCAAAATAATCCTTCAAGAGAAGATCTATATAAACTTTTAAATCTAGATACATTCAGAGTTGAATAAAGATTAAACATTGTAAAAATGAACATTCTGGAGTGTTCAGGCTGGGAGGGAAGATCACTCTAGTCTAATACCTTCATTTCACAGATGAGGAAGTATAGGCTTTGGGAAGTGCCTAAGGGTTATATAACTGATCAGTGGCATAAAAAGGGCTGGAAATAAGGTCTTTACTCCCTATTCTGCCCCACCCCACCTATTTTTCATTTAAAAATATAATAAAATTAAAATAATTGATATTTTAAAATCCTTATAAGCTTTTAACCTATTATAGGCTCTAGAATTTGTCTCTTAAAATATAGCTTCAGTCTATTTAAGCACTTTGGTAGGTAACTAGAGAGTTATCTTCACAAAAGTGGAAAGCAACATGGAAAAACACAGCTGGTAGAGGGCAAGTTTTTCTTTGTAGAGAGATTCTAAACAATTATTTTATGTTTTAAATACCTGTAATTAGGGCCCTCTATATAATTGCTACAGCTTCCTTTTGACTTTTTTGCAAGAAATCTTCCTTGTTTTCTGCACAGCAAGGTCAAATTGTGTCTTGTTGATACATCCATAAAGAATACAATGCTTGTATCATGAATGCTAACTCCAGTTATTATTTTTAAGGATCAATTATTAAAAAAATTTTTAAAAACAATTATTATGTACTTATAATGCCACCATGGAAAAACAACCCTTTAATTGACTCTTCTCCATTTTTGTCAAACTCTTCTGTAACTTTCTAGGAAAAACATCCATTTCAAAGTTATGCTATTGACAGTTTGGCAAAAAAATTTATAGCTTTTAAAACATGGCTGTTTATTTACATGTGGAAATATACAAACATAAGTAACTTATAGAATTACTATATAAGTCATACAGGTCTGATTGCTTGGGTATCCATTATTCCATATGATCTCCTTTTTTAAAGGGAACACGGGAAAATAAATTTCATATTTAGAACTAGAAATTTGACATCTATTAAAATAAGGAATTTCCATTTCTCCTGAAAGAATTGAACATATTAGAGCAGAAAGAACACTGGAATTGCAAGCAGGTGATGTAAGGCCTAAGCCGACTGCTCTGCTCAAGTTTTAACTTCTATATGCTCATGTGTATAATGGAAATTATATACTAATCTATTGATTATCAAAAGCCTCCTATGAACTCATGAATGTAGACTGATCATGTAAATTACATGTTATGTAGCAACTAATATGTTTGTTGATAATGAAAAATAATACTAAGAACATTAGGTCACAGCATTTACCTTTAAATATTACCTATTTATTGCCGAAAGAGTACAAAGCTCTGTATAAGGACTCCATTCCATAAACATTTTAGTAATAGTATTGAATCTGTGTCCACAGGGTCTCAGAACCACTCATAGGTGCTGCCTTGTTCCAATTCCCAAGTCCCCATTCCAGGCAGAAATTGATCCAAGTGCAAGGAACAAGAAGTGAAGCAGGGAGGGAATGTGACTAGAGATAAATAGTGATTATAATTTCCCCAGTAGCTCAATTCTTGTACACAAGTCCAAACTTAAGATTGTCTCTAAGAGGACCACATACTGCAAACTATTCTCTCTGTAACTTGTCAAATCTAATTCACTACACTGAGGCAAATCAACAGCAGTGGTCTGAGTGCCACTTAGTCATAATCATAGAGTTTGGGGCTCTTAGAGTGCATTTTAGAGGCTTTTGATGTGATTCTAATATCCAAACACGTTTGAGAACCAAAGGTGTAGGATTGTGTAATGCAGTAATTCTTATTCTCTGTTGCACATTAGAATTAAGAGAGCTTTTTAAAATTACCTATGCAGCTATCTTAGATATTTTATTGAATTGGATATAAAAAATTTTTTAAAAATATCTCAATGATTCTAATGTGGAGCCACAGTTGAGAACAACTGATCTTGTTTTATTCCTTATTCTGGGAGGGCAGGGAGATGTTCTTTTGAAAGCAGTAAACATATATTGAATACTCAGACCTAAACAAATCATTATTGAACACCATGGCATAATTCCCTACTTTGAAAGCAATTGAAGATTACACAGGGCAGAATAAGGTAAATGCCACATAGGAGGTATTTCAGAAAGCTGAGAGAAACTTTAAAGTCTTTCTCAGAAATATGGCAGATGATCCCTTATAACCAGAAGATGTTGACATTGGAAAGTTAGTGAATTTTCAGTCGGTGAAAGTGAAGGTGATAACATGATTCTGCAAGTCTGTGTCAATTCAAAGTTTGCTCTGTGTCTTATTTACTGTTCTTGTTGCTGGGACAAAATACCCTACATCCACAAGTAAAAGGAGAAAAGATTTATTTTAGCTCACAGTTCATAGGGGTTTCAGACCATAGTTAACTGGCTCAAAGGCTGGCATGGCAGAAGAGAAACAGACCCTGGTAGATCAGGCAGGAGGAAGCCACAGCAGTGAGTGTCCCTTTTCCTTTAATATTCTATCCAGGCTAAAGCCTATTGATTGGTGTCACCCACACCCAAGGTGCAGTTTCTGTCTTCAGTAAATCTATTCAGCCACACCCAGAGTTATGCTAAACCAATCAGTAGACTGATCCATTACTGCACATCCTTAATGCAGTGTTACGTACCAATGATCCAGCCTTCTCCCCAAGCCCACCTATAAGCACTTGAGGCTTTGGGAGAACATCTAGATATACATCATAACACTCTGTGTACTAAAGAATTGTAAAGACTGTTCACCATGATAACTAGAACTCAAAAGTGTTTTGAAAGTAATTGCAGTAAAAAAGAGTAATTTTTGACTCTTTTAACTTAAATGTTTAAGTTAGAGAATTGTACAGTTTCTGAAGATCTAAAAAAATTTATAAAGTTGAAAAATGAAAGATTTTCAAGTGAAAAATTAGTTGGGGATCACTACTAATGATAGCTCTGGAATGTGTGGCCTTCTTGAATATTTTTTAAAATTATTTTTAAATTTTTGCAATATGTTCTATATTACCACTTCCCTAATCAGGAATATCCAATCCAGTTCATGGTCTTTGACATCTAACACCTGAACTATTTTAAAGTCTCCTTTCTAAGTTTCTTTTCTCTAATCTCTTGTCTCATTCAATCCATTTACACATTTTTGGGAAATTAATCATTCTAAAATACTTCTCGAAGACTTAAATGCACTTTGCTATATATAACTTTATAGTATTCATTTATATTTTTCTCACTTTCAAGCCTGAATTATTATTTGTTTATCAAAATGATAGATATAAAAATTTTAACAATAAAAATATTCCTATAGCTCCTACCTGCCTGATCTCTTTACAGTCCAAGTTTCAGCTCCCTAGATGAAATCACTTTAACCTGTTTTATACATTTCTACTGGAATTATTTTAGAATGATACACTTATTCTTCTGCTTCTCAATTTCTCAACATGGAACATTGCTTACTCTGTTTCTGCAATAACTCTGATAGTGTCAGTTTATATAACACTGGATAAGACAACATTCCCATATCGGTACTTACAAACTCATATTCTATGTGAAAAGTAAACAAGTAAAATTAAGCAGGTAACCAAATAATTGAAGAAAATTCTAAAAAGTGAACTATACTATGAAAAATAAAATAAAGAAGGACAAGTTGGAAAGGTCACATATCCCCTCTGTCTACCCAATATGTAATGAAATTCTTGGTGTTTTCATTGGTATGACTTGGTAATTCCTAAGTATGCTGAAGTGTATATTCTCCTAGGACTATCTTTCAGGTACTGTGTGATCCTTTCTTTATTCTGAGATAGCAATTGCCTTGTTTTTGGATTTGATTCATTTTCCATGAGAAGCTTACTCATTCCCCTACATTGTACCAGAATTATAAAATTATATTTCTTTCAGTATAGTCAAAGGGAACAGGTGATCTCAGAGTTTCTTCCTTCTTTTCTCCTTCTCCCATTCCTCCTAGAGATTTCTGGTCTCTTGCTGCCATGTCTTCCCATTCTTCTTAGACCTGTAGCACAGCTCCTCATCCAGAGACTCACTGGATCCTCTCTGCCCTCTCCTGGTTGAGTCTCCTTTCCTGACTACCACACCTTCCTTTCTTGATTTGTTGTCTAGAAATGTCTTGATAATTGATACAAAGAAGAATATTTTTTCAAACCTTGAGAAACTGAACATGTTTTTATTCTATTCTTGCCTTTGATAGGTAGGCAAGGTACAGGATTTTAAGTTAATTTTTTCCCCCCTCAGGGATTTGGAGGCATTGCTTCATTGCTTTCTGGTTTTTGGTATCACTATTGAGAATTCTGGTGAAATTTTTGTTCCTAAACCTTGGTATAGAACCTAATTTTTTTCCCTTGGAAATCTTAGGGTTCTAAAATTTCAAAATAATTTAGTTTTCACAAGGTATTTGGAGGCTGAGGCAGGAGGATCACAAGTTTGAGGCTAACTTGCGCAATTTAGAGAGCCCTGGGCAAACAAAAAACTGGGCAAGCTGGGAATATACTTCAGTGTGAAGTTACTGAATTCAATTCTCAGTACCACAAAGTAAGCAAAACAACAATGCAAACATTCTAGAGCTAGATTTCTGGGTTAATCACTTAATTAGCTCTGCATTTCAAGCTGGCTGCTCAACATCTCTGTGTTTTGTTGGTTATGAAGTAGTCATAACACGAGAGCCCACTTCACAGAGCTAGGAGGAAAATCATAATACCCCAAAATACCTAGAATACTGCCTGGCACATAATAAGCCTTTTGTTAACATCAGATATTATTTATTAGGCTGGACATTTCTCAAAACTCAGAATTTCACAACTGAGAAATTTGCATATATTATTTAGTTTTAAAAATAATTTCTTCTCAGAGGATATCAGAAAATGGAAAGATATTCCTTGCTCATAAATAGCAAGAACCAACATTGTGAAAATGACCACACTGCCAAAAACATCATAGAGATTCAATGCAATCCGGATCAAAATACCATTAGCATACCTCACAGATCTAGAAAAAACATTCCTAAAATTCATCTGGAAACAGAATAGACCTAGAATAATAAAGGCAATCCTGGGCAATAAAGGCAAGCAGGAAGAATCACAATCCCTGACTTGACATTATACTATAAAGTTACTGTGATAAAATCAGCAAGATACTGCCCCCCCCCATAAAAAAGAAAGAAAGAAAAAATGACCTAGGGATCAATGGAACCACTTTGATGATACAGACACAACTATAAACATGCTCAGTCACCTTATCTTTGACAAAGGATCAAAACATGTTCATTGGAAGAAAGACAACCTCTTTAATAAATTGTACTGGAAAACTTGACTTTCCACATGCCAAACACTAAAACTAGAACCATGTCTATCACTATGCACTAAACTAAAGTCAAAATGGATCAAAGATCTAAATATTAAAACAAAAACACTAAATCTATTGGAAGAGAAAATAGGTAGAAATTTTTAAGATGTGGGAGTAAGCCAAGAGTTTATGAACAAAAACCAAACTGTGCAAGAAGTACTTCAAAGAATCAACAACTGGGATATCATCTTATTAAAAAGTTTTTGCTCATCAAAAGAAATTACCAACAGAGTGAGAAGAAAACCCACAGATTGAGAAAAAAATTTAGTCAACTGTCCTTCAGACAAAGAACTTCTATCTAGAACATATAATGAAATGAAAAAAAAATCAGACCCTCTCTCCAAATTCAAAGATCCAGTCCAAAAATGGGCATGTGAGATGAATATACATTTCTCAGATTAAGAAATACAAATGGAAAATGAATATACAGAAAAAAATTCAAAATCATTGGTCATTCAAGAAATGCAAATTAAAACAACACTGAGATTCCATTTCACCCCCAAAAGAATGGCTATCCTCAAGAAATCAACCAATAACAAATGCTGATGTGGCTGTGGGGAAAAGAGAATGTTTCTCCACAGTTGATGGGAGTGTAGACTGGTATGACTACTATGGAAAGCAGTGTGGAGTCTCCTTAAAAAACTAGCATTAGAGGTTCCATTCGACCCAGTTATTCACCTTCTGGGTATTTTTCCAGAAGAATTAAAACATCATACCATAATGTTATATGTGTATCTATTTGTATAGCACCACAGTTTATAACAGCTAAATCTTGGAAACAACCCAAGTGTACATCAACCAAGGAATGTATAAAAAAGATGTGGTATTTTTATCCAATGGAATATGACTCAGCTTTAAAGAAGGATAAGCTTGAGACTTTTATAGATAAATGGGTACATTTTGAGAACATATTCATAGGTGAAATAAATCAGTCACATATGTAAACACCTAGTGCAACAAACTGAAGAATAAATAAGATCCAAAATCTACAATAGATATTGTGAATGGAACGAAACTGCTCAAAAAGAAAGAACAACTAATATGGGGAAAGGAGAAAAGGAAGGGAAAGAAATTATACATATATATACACACACATACATACATACATACACAGACAAAAGATAGTTAAGATAGTTATACTACTAATTTCTTTTAGTTCATTGACGAGAATGGTTTGTGCTTATATTGTCTGATCAATTATGCATGACTATGTCTTATAACCTGAGCAACTTCTTTGAAGATAACAACATGCAATATATTAACCATTGTTACTTTCCTACTATATTGTTATGAAATTCTGTGCCATTGTTTTTTCCCTTTAAAATAAAAATGAAGAAGAAAAATAATTTCTACTTCTTTGTTTTGATTCTATGTCATAAAAGTATATGGAATATTTGTTATTAATTGAATTTCCTTGATATTATATACTATAGAAAATTATTTTTCTGAATTGTTTTTGGTGTTTGTTAAACAAGTAAATATGCTCAGAAATATCCCTGTCTCATACATTCACCTTACTTTTCCAAATCCTGATAAATGAGATATAAAGACATTTATAGAAATGTTTCCCTATATTCCTTGGAATCCCAGGTTTGCAAGAATACTTCAATAAGTAAAATGCAATAATGCTATCTGAGGTAAAGATACCTTAATAAAATGAGTTTAATAAAATAAATTTTTTTTGCAACAGTACTTACTAGAGCTTTAACTATGATAATATTCATTGTGAATCTTTAAGAAGAAGGCAATTATTACTACTTTCTAATTTTTTTTTCTAAATTTACTTTAATACCAGTCCTATTTAGGCAGCATAGTATTAATTCCTCACAAAGCAGATTACATCAAAATATACCATGGGAGTTTTCATTTTAGCTTTTTAAATCAACATCATGTTTCTGTATTCTGTACTTGTAAAAGGACAAATTCTCTTCCCGAGAATTTCTCCGATTACCAGTTCCATTCCAGATCCTAATCTATCATGATGATTCTCTTGAAACCCTTGGTATATCAGATTGACTATTTTCCTTCAGGAACTAAATGATGCAAAGGGAGCTAAAAGCCTGTATCTGAGATCTTTTCATGTCGAAGAACAGGAACGAATAAGGAATAGCCACAGGATGAGGTGATATAAGATAGGTCAACTAAGTGGCCCTAAAGTGAATATTTTCCTTATCTTTAAGATCAGGGTCAATTTTAATGCAGAATCAAAAAGCAAAAGAGGTGACAAAGACTGAGGGTTCTCCCTCTCCTCTCTCTGCCCATCAATATTTGTCCAACTGTCTTTGCATATGTAAAGGATTCAAAATTTATACCTGGAACTTCACACTGACTGAACCAAATCTCCAGGAAAGAGCACTTGGAATCTTTAGTCTGAAAAGATTTTCAGGATTGGCAGGTTTAAAAAATGCTGTGCACTGAGCCACAACAGTGGGGCTTATGGCTACTCCTGACCATTACCTCCACTTGTCTCTGGCATCCATAATAATTCTGTTGGAAGATCTGAACTCAGTATCATCAGATGTCTCTGCTCAGCTTCAGATTCTGGTCATGCAATTCCTGAGTATAATATCTCATCCTGGTCCTGGTTTTTGTCTCTCTCTCATAGATATTTAGGACTGGAATTAAAATGATTAAATTTCTCTTCTGATTAATTGTGCCAGAGCACCTCAGGAAAAAAAAAAATGATCTGTCTGAATACTTTCTCCTAATATTTGAGGGAATAGGATGTGAGGTAGATTGAAGGTAACTGAAGAATAGTTGTGGAAGGAGATTGTAAGAAGTAGTTGACACAGAATTCAAAAAGCACATACACACATAGACACACAAAAAAACAGCTAAAAGGTGTGATTCTTCTGTGCTATTTTTATTAATTATACAATTTTCTTGCTTGGAGGTGACTAGCATTTTATTGAATCCTCTGGAAATCTCTAATGGCCTTATAACTCTTATGAAATGTCTATGTGTATTTCTTTTTTTTTTAATGTGAAGGGGTGCCCTTCAAAATTTTTTTTTATGTTGAAGGTACTAAAATACACCAAAATAATTTATTTTATGCACGGATACTTTGCTGATTTTGCTCAGTATGTAACTTTCTTTCCTTGCTTTATTTTGGTGATTGTTGTAGGTTAAATTGTGTCCCCTCCAGAGATATGTCAGAGTCCTGATCCCAAGTATGCAGAACGTGACCTTTTTTGGAAGCAAAGTTGTTGCAAACACAATGATTTAAGGTAAGGGTATGGGATCAGGATGTGCTCTCAGTCCACTGTGGCTGTTGTCCTTACAGGAGGATGAACGGAAATAGAGGGAGAATGCTGTGCTTGAATAAATGACAGAGGCAGACAAATGCCAGGGTGTATTGACAGACCAACTGCCAGAAGTTAAGATGAGGCAAAGATGGATTCTCTCCTACAGGCTTCAGAGGATGCATGGCCCTGCCAACACCAGGATTTTGAATCTGTGGCTTTCAGAATTAGGATACAGAGCTGGGGATTTAGCTCAGTGGCATAAGTGTGTGCCTGGCAAGTGTGAGGTCATGAGTTCCATCTCCCGTACAAAAAAAAAAAAGAATTATGATAGAATTCTTTCTTTCTTTCTTTCTTTCTTTCTTTCTTTCTTTCTTTCTTTCTTTCTCTCTCTCTCTCTCTCTCTCTCTCTCTCTCTCTCTCTCTCTCTTTCCTTCCCTCCTTTCTCTCTTTCTTTTTTGTTTTTTATATGGAACTGAGGATTGAACCCAGTGTCTACCCTCTGAGCTACAGCCCCACCAGCCTATCCCCTTTTTATTTTATTTTATTTTTGTATTTTTTGTATTTTTGAGACAGGGTCTTACTATGCAGTTAAGGCTGGCCTTGAGCTCACTTTGTAGCCCAGACTGGTCTGGAACTCACAATGATCCTCCTGCCTCAACTTCTTGAGCTGCTGGGATTATAGGCATGAGCCACCACACCCAGCTCCTATCCCCTTTATTTTGAGACAGTGTACTATCAAGTTACCAAATTGAAAAGCTTGACTCAAATTTGTGATCCTTCTGCCTCAGCCTCACAGGGTACTAGGATTATAGGTGTAGACCAGCATGCCCACTTAGGTAAGTAAAGTTTTGTTGTTTTAAGCTGTGTGGTATATGGTGCTTTGTTTCAGCATTCCTAGAAAGCTAACATAGATTTGTTTCCATATGAATAGACAGCTGGTTCATTCGATTTGGCAGCTGAAAATTGTTCTATTTTATGGCTGGGTCGTAATGTACTTAGTCCCATACTAATGGACATTTAAGTTTTTTCAAACTTTTTTGCCATTAAAAATAACACAAATGAATAACACATGTGCCAATTTTTTTTTTTTTTTTTCATGTGTTGAAGTAGTCCTGGACCAAATACCTAGGATTGGTAAGCACTTAAAGTCAGATGTTTGCACATGAACAAATGAAAAATTATTGTGACTTGGGTGACACTATGTGCCCACAAGTGAGAAGTATAATAAAATTGTGCTCAAATCAATAATGTTGCTACATAGTGTGATTTTGTCATGACTCCTCTCCCATCCCAACCCCTATCTATCTGCTGTGTGATCCAGCTAGTCTTCTCTGCATCTCTGTTATGCATGAATTCTTTTTTTAAATCAGTGCTAACTTTATTTATTTATTTTTGATGTTTTTTTTTGTTGTTGTTGTTGTTTGTTTGTTTGTTTTTGTACCAGGGATTGAACTCATGGCCTCATACATGCCAGGCAAGCGCTTGTGCTGTTGAGCTAAATCCCTAGCCTTGCATGTGAGTTCTTAATGATATATTTATGGCCTTAGGGAGGTTGCAAGGATCACAGTTTTAAAAATTTTGTGAAGCAATTGCACTATGTAAAGGCAGAAATTTGGTAATGCCTTTGTCATAAAGCAATGTTTTATAAGTTTGTTATGCCCTTTATCTATACCATGTGGCCTGAAGGTTTAACTTCACCATTTCTGTGAACCATTCTCATCATCTTTCTTCTTTACTCAGATAAAAGCAACTGTTGGGGATATATATATATATATTTCAACAAATGGACTTGAAAAAAAATCAATCCAGCATCCATTTAATAGTCATAGCTAACCTATCATAAGACATACACAAATGAAGGAGGCAATTTCATCTTTTTTCCTAGGTCATGAAGATTTTTCTTTCAAGGCAGCATTTAGGATTGGGACTTTGATCACATGGCTATTATTCTTAGTATCCTGAGCCTTGTAGTCTGCCAAGAATTGTCAGAACTAAGAGTAGGCTGTTGTTTATATGATATAATTGGTGAAGTGCTATGAAGAGTTCTAAGTCTTCATACATCTCTCCTAAAGCATTCCAAGGTACTTAAAATTCCTAGCTTGAGTTAATGCTTTTGTGAATTCTCTCCCTCAAATGTAAATAGCCTGAAGGGATTTCATAATAAACCATTATCAGTCATCAGCAACCCACTGTGAATTAGTCTATTACATTCTTTTCCCTGGTACTGGATGGCCAAGAAGAAAGTACAAATTCATCAGAGACACTTTCACTGCTGCGAAATGCTGCAAGGCATCCCCTTCCCCCACCCCACACACTTTGGGCAACCCAAAGTTCTTTGAGGAAGCAGATCCAGGGATTAGAAAATTCTAGAGAATCAAGCTAAAAGGTGTTCTTTGCTTTCCTGCAGGGAAATCTCTGGCAAAATCATGAAGAGGAAGCTGTTAGGTTTTCCTAAACTTTTGCTTTGACAAGATGCTTCTGGGAAAGCTCAGAATGGTATCTGGCAGTCAGAATGGTTCATCACAGTTCTTTAAAGCATAGTGTGAGAAGTGGCTGTTTTGAACAAAGCCACTTACTGAGATGAAAATATTATTTACTCTTCCCTTTTCCATTTTGTGACCATTGTGGGCCCATTTATCTCCACCCACTTTAGAAGAGGCTTTTGGATTTTACTGAATATTTTATGCCAGCCAAGTATTCAGTATTCTCTAGAGCACACTTCTGTGTCCAGGACACTTCTGTGTCCAGACATCTGCTTGGGGAACTCACTGCATGGCTCACTTAGTTTCTGTCTCTGCCTGTTTCTCTATCTCTGTCTCTGTCTCTTTGTCCCTCTGTCTCTCTGTCTGTGTCTCTGCTTTTGCCTCTGTCTTTCTTTTTATTCTTTTTCCAAAGGTCTTCCTAGGTCTCATACAACTAGAAAAATTATGGAAAAGAGATGATAATCCCTTCAGGTTAGCCTGCCTAGCCTCTTGGTTACATCTTTCAAGACTCCACGTTCATTTTAGAAGCAGTGAAGAATTATAAATGGAAAATGTCCAGTGGAGGAAACACTTTTCTTGAGAACATCCAACAAATTGTAGGTGATTTCATAAATTCATCCAGAGTATTTCAATCCAAGCATTGTTATTGAATTTTTTGAAATTCTCACATTGTCTCTCCATATTTATTCTTTATGACAGATTTTCTCTAGATAAAGAATTTTTCATTTCTTACAGTAGTGTTATTTTTATTCAAATGCTGGCTCTTTTTCCAGTGCCTAAAAATGTGCTAAAGCCTTTCTACAGCCTAGAAAAAAGAGCTACCTTCTTGGATACCTTTTCCTATCAAAGTGAATGCTTAGCATTTTCCTTCTGTTATCTATAGACTTCTTTAGAAGTCTCCACATCTTTACTTCCTGTTTTTTGCATAGCCAACTGTAATGACTTCATCGTTAAGAGCAACAGCTAATATTTGCTGAATGAATAACGTGTGTCAAGCACTTGAAGCTTACATTAACTCATTTAAATCTCCAAAGAGCTGTATGAAGTAGGTTTCCTTCACAGCCAGAGTTATACAGTTAGTAACACTAAAGCTAGGACAGTGGCAGTGTGGTGCCCAGTCTGTCAGACAGAGAGTGGGTGGCAAGTTAGAAAAGTTCTCCCATAGATGTTCTCTAAGTCATTGCTTTTATTTACACTGTACTATCTCTACCAACCCTTTATAATCAGTTGTTACCTAATAATCACAGACAAGGGTTGATTTTTAATTTTCATCCTACTCAACACCCTGGCATCAGGTACCTCTGTTGGGCATGTGAGATCCTATTCCAGCTTCCATTTCCGTGCTAATATACTCCTGATGTTTCTATATTTCTAAATATTCTTTCTGGCTTTACTTATTTAGTATCCTAAATTATTTCTTAAATGTTGGTGTAATTTGAATTTTTTTCTTGTGTATACCTTCCCTGAATTATCTCAATGGCCAGTGGCCTCAATCATCATCTCAATTTTAATTACAGTGTCCCTTTTTCCTGAGCTCCAGGTTTATCTCTACTTATAAGTACCATAAACTAAAGATACTCAAATCAGTGTCTTTATCTTCTATTCAGAGCCTATTCCTCATTCTTCATGTCCTTTATCATCCTCACATATATTTTATGCAAAATACAAGCTAAAAGATGGGAGAACAAAGCCATTTTTATGTCTTTTTTCTTCTATTCCTACATTTAACCAGTCATCATGTCGTGTATGCTGTGATTTCTAAATTTAGTCATTTACTTCCATTTCATTTATTTTGCTTTAGGTCAAAACTTTAACCTATCTCTTCCTCTGAGTTTACTTTACTGCATCCCCTACAACACTTAGCACAATTTCATATACAGAAACAGACCATCAAAAGATGGTAAAGAAAATGCAATCTATATTAAGAGATTGGGAAAGTTACAGAAGAGAAGGATGAATAAAAGGAGGTTGAATTTGATCAATACATCCCATATGTATGTGTTGAAATGTCATAGTGAACCTCATTAATATGTGTATTTAATATATATGTCAGAAATAAAACAAAATTTTAAAAAATAGATCATCAGACATCCTTAAGTGGCTAACAGTGGTACCTTATGAAGATTATTCTGATTTCTAATACATAGCAATTGCTATTTACTAGATATTATTTTAAATGCTTTAGCTGTGTTATCTTTTTTAAAAAATTTTTTATTTAAAGAGAAAAAAACAGAAAAAAGGTAGAAATGTTACAGAATTTGAGAAAAGATTATAAACAGTAAGAGATCACTGGTTGATAAATTACATATTGTCCTTTTAGAAATAGTTGTTCAAGTTACAAAATTAGAGAATACAAAGTAGATACTCAAGCAGTGAGACTGCAAACATCTGAAATCCAACAAGAAATTAGAAGTATGGTTATCAATCCTATACCCTTGAATATTCATGCAGTTGTATCTTTTATAGCACTTACTATTTCCTCTCTTTTTTACAATAGCAATTATACATTTTTAAATTTTTATTTAAAGAGGAAAAAAAAAGCAAAACAGAAAAAGGGGTAGAAACAATACAGAATTTCAGAAAAAAAAGCAGTAAGAAATCACTAGTTGATAAACTACAAAATGTCTTCTTAGACCTAGTTGTTAAAGTTACAAAATTAAAGCATACAAAGTGGACATTCAAACAGTGAGACTGCAAAGAAGTTCAATGATCCAGTAACAACTTAGCAACATGGTTATCAATCCTACACACTTAAACATACATGCAGCCATATCCTCTAGAGTACTTTCTTTTCTTCTTTTTATTTTTTAAGTCCATTATCTGCTTAGTTATATCCTGTTTCAGGTTGCTCAGTACCTTACTGACTTGTTTTGTTGTTGTTATATACTTTTAATCACCTTATATAATTCTGTTGCCTTGTTTTTGAGTTTCTCCTCATCCATGATCCATGGATCAGCTTTGGTGGAGTTGGGAGATTTTTGGAGATATTTTGTTACTTTCTTATCCACTTTTTTTTTTTTTTTGAAGGTAGCAAAATACAGCAGAACAAGACAGAACAAACCCATGGGACCGCAGTGCAATAAAACTACCACAGAACATCAGAGCAGGTCACCAGGACACGAGCAATGGGCTCAATAGTACCCATTTTGTTCACGTTAGCTGTTTTTTCAATCAAGTAGAGGAAAATGGAAGGAAATATATAACTTTTAAAAATAGAATATTGAATAAAGCAATACCATCAATCAAAACTGAGCAAAACAGTGATAAAAATATTTGCCTTCAAAGAGATGGTAGAAGGAAATTCCCCCTTACTTGCCATGCTGTATACATTCATCCTCCAAAAAGATACTCAGACCGCTGGTGCTTACTTGCTAACGGGGGTGGGGTGGGGTGGGGTGGGGATGGATCAATATCTGATTCTCACCGGCAGGGCCCCAGCTGCTTACAG
Organism: Hydrochoerus hydrochaeris; assembly: GCA_004027455.1. Classification (NCBI taxonomy): domain Eukaryota; kingdom Metazoa; phylum Chordata; class Mammalia; order Rodentia; family Hydrochaeridae; genus Hydrochoerus; species Hydrochoerus hydrochaeris. The sequence continues at coordinate 16,250 of PVLA01010005.1, forward strand.
GCCGGCCAGCAGGCCGCCTTATCTCTCAGTGCCCAAAGTTCCAACATGATGCAGAGTTCGGGAATCGCTGATAGTTCCCTCCCTGGTGCGCCTGCGACTTGCTAGGCCCCCAGCTGCTTACCAGGGTGGTCAGTAGGCTGGCTGTTCTCCCAGCGCCCAAAGTTCCAACATGATGCAGATCTTAGGAGTCGCTGATAGTTCTCACCCGGGCGTGCCAGTGGCTTGGCAGGCCACCAGCTGCTCACCAGGGCGGCGAGTAGGCCACCTATTCTCCAGTGCCCAAAGTTCCAACATGATGCAGAGTTCCGCTGTGTTATCTTATTTAATCTTTACAATTCTCTTTCAAAGTAGCTAAAATTATTATTTCTAGTTGATGGATGGGAAGATGAGCATAGAGACATGAACTCATTCACCCACGCTGCAGTTAATAAATATAGAAGTAGAACTAGATTGCATGGCATTGCATTTCCTATGATTTCTTTTGCTGTGCCTCTAGGTATTAAACTCATCCTAATTATTTTTCCATTATAGTTATAAAATATAATTGATATGGATCTGGCTAAATTCACATTCTTGGCTTCATGCAACCCCTCATCTAATTCCAGAACACTTCAGAACCAAAATTAGCTAGGAGCTTGAGAGAAAACACAAGACTGAGGTAGCATCCACTAGCCCACCAGTAATGACTTGCATGACCTAGACTATTTGCTGAGTACTAGCCCTGTAACTTTGGCCTGCAGGCCACATTGAAAAAAAAAAAGAAGCTGTAAGGCAAACAAAATATAATTTGGCGCTGTCATATAGAATGAGGTAAGGAAATAGTTTAGACCCAGTGAGTGAATGTCTAAAAGAAATAGATAAAGAGAGAAATGAATAAAGTCATCAAAGAGAGAGAGGTAAGAAATATGAAGAAACAGAGTCAAGGTGCGTCATGAGACTAGAATGAAGCAAAGAGTGTGGTCAGAGACAAATGTGCCTTTTGAATCATGGTAAAATCAATTAGATGTCTTATCTCTCCATGGTGCAGTGGAAAAGATTTTGAATTCAGTGTCAGAAAATCTGCCTTATAACTTGTTTCTACCATCAGTCACAGTGTGATCCTGAAAAAACTACTTAAATTATCTAGAGTTCACTTTTCTCAACTGTAAAATTAGAGATTTCAATGTGAGGACCTTTGATATGTATATAGTACAAATCTATTATCCTACATGGTGGTCTTACAAATTTTTAATCTTGGACTCATTAGTAAAGAAATTTCTGCAAGTGCCCCCATTTAGTAATAAATGCTGTGTGGGCAAATTTACAAATTATTCACAAATGCATAACCTGATGCATGAACCACTTTACTAGTATATTGAGGATATGATAAAACACAAACTATATCAAAAGTAAAATGATGAAGCAATATATTTTAATGACTTGTCAGTTATGATGGTATCATATTCTCACTAATCAGTATTTAAAGCATTAGTGTTTAATTAAGATGAGGTTTATTATTTTAGTATTTTATTTTTATTTTTTAATTTTTTAATTTTTTTTATTGGTACCAGGGATTGAACTCATGACCACCTGCTTGTAAGGCAGGTGCTTATGCCACTGAGCTAAATCCCCAGCCCCAAGGTTTATTATTTTAATGAATGTAAACGCCTATTTCAAATAGTACTTGACAATTTTGATCTTTTGCCTACTTCTTCTCAGATCTTGTTAGCTTGTCACTATTTTTATATTGCAGTTTGAATAACAAAAAGCTGTTACTTGAATTCAGAAAAAGTGCCAGAAATATCATTTTCTTGTTCATTTACTCTTATCAGTACATAATATTCAATGTAATCAAGTGTAATCTTCAGTATGACATTCTTTGCATCAATCTTTTTAAGCATGTATACATATATGAGCATTAGCTTGGTTAAATTCCATGATGATAGAGAATTAGGAAAAGAAGAGAGATGCCAGTACTAGAAGTGGGAAGCTGTTCGCATGCACAACTGTTTACCACAACTAAAGTGAAGATTGATGGGTCAGCAGGTATGGGACATGATACACTACTTTAATGGGTATTGTTAGGATTACAATCAGGATAAGCAACTCTGATAAACCAAAGCAAGCAAAGAAAAAATGCTTTGGCAACTCTCATTTCTTTAGGCTATATCTGAGTACATATTTTAGCATTCTATATAATAAATATTAATAAATATAATTTTTCATATTTTAGACAAAAAATGTAAATTGTAATATATTCTTTCCACACTTTGAATGCCATTTTATGCATCTCTTGGGAGCTTGCATCTGTGACTTATGATTCCTTTTCTGAGCAGTGACCCAAGAGCTGAGTTGTCTGTTTTGACAAAGGCTGCCTCTGCCCTATGAAAATATGACATGGTACAAGTCTTGGTGTCTTTTGCACCTCCAATCCAAAACTATGGACTTCTGCCAGTAATGTACTTGCATATTCTCCAAGGACATATGCCCAAGTACCCTGAAGGCCTCTGGAGGGTGCTACAATGTCAAGGAGCCCATTTACAGACTGCAGTGAGCCGCTGAGTCTTCCAAGTAGTGAACTAGAAGGAGGTGCATAAGTCAATATGTAGAGCAAGTTCAAAAGGTTTAATATTTGTGTGAGCAACATATCATGATTTTTATTAAGCCTAGAAGGATTTTATCAATAAACATTTTCTCATGAAATGGAATATTATATTGTGTCTTTAGTTTCTTAACTGAATATAATTTATAAGATTGCATACATGGAAGAACTTATAACACAAAGTATAGTAGGAAATCAAGTCCAGGATAGCTATTGGGAATTAAAATAAATCATATTTTCATGTTCAAATAACTAGATACACTGTACTTTTATATTATGTACATGTAATGCAGTTGGAATTTTTTTTATTTTACTCAAAGTGAGGAATTTAAAGTTTACTTCTTATGATAAAAAGCTATTTGATAGTATTCCATTGTGTATAAATGCCACATTTTCTTTATATGTTCATCTGTTGATGGACATACAGGCAGCTTCCAAGATCTAGCTATTATAAATTGTGCTGTTGAAACATGATTATGTATGTGTTGCTCTAATATAATGTCTTTTACTCTTTTGGAAAGATACATAGGAGGTGAATAGTTGAGTTGTATGGAATATCTAGTTTTAGTTTTCTGACCAATCTCCATAACGGTAGTAGTACTTTATATTTCCACCAACAATGTAGAAAGGCTCCCCCTACCCACCCCACTACAGCCTCTCCAGCATTTGTTATTATAGTATTTGATTTCTTGATGATACCATTCTTTCTGGAGTAAGACAAAATCTCAGTGCTGTTTTAATTTGCCTTTCTCTATTGGCTAGCAATTTTGGACATATGTGTTTATTGGTCATTTATATTTCTAGAAATTGTTCTCGTTTCAGTGGCCCATATTTTTACTGAGTTTTATTTTGAGAGGGTCAAATTTTTTTGAGTTCTTTATATATTATAGATATTAGTCCTCTGAGGAATAAGGAAGGATAAACTTGAGTCATTTATATAAAAATAGATGGACCTTGAGACCATAATGTTAAATGCAATAAATCAGACACAAATATTGCAGAGTTTTCTTACATAGGAAACCCAAAATATATGTAAAGAGTAAAATAAAAGATAGATAATAGGAAGTAAGGAGATAGATCTTTTTCAAATTGGAAGGGATTGAGAGATGAAGAGGGAAAAGAAAGATAATTTCTTGGGGATTGATATGCCAGCTGAATTCCACTGCTTGATGCAGTGAATATCCCCTTCCTGAATCTACATCATGAAAAATGTATTATTACTCCTTTTTTTGCAAGTATACTGAATTTTTAAAACTTTGTATTTCCCTGCTGCCTCTGCATCCCTTCAGACAGGCTGTGAGCACCTCATCCAGGTAACCAAGTAAATGGGTCTGACAGTGTAGGTCCCTGCCACAGTTCTCCTTCCTGCTCTTCTGACTGCAGTCTGAAAACAGTGAAACACACCATTTAGACTCCCTCACATGTCCGTCCCTCACTTCTTTTCTTGTGTACTTTATCCTGCACAAAAAAATATTTCTGTTCTCACCACTTCTATACAACATTGGACATATACTGAATATGTTTATGTGTATGAATATATATATGAATGTACTGAAGTCCTGCCCAAGGCAATTAGGAAAAAAATGTATGACATTCAGATTAGTATCAAATTTTGAGTCCACTCTATGCTAGTACCATACTCTGACTACTTTAGCTGTATACTGTTTTTAAATAGAGAAGTGTGAGTCCAACATTGTTGCTCTTTTTCCAGACCATTGTGGCTATTTTCAATCCTTTGCATTTCCATATGAATTTTAGAGTCGGCTTATCAACTTTTTTAAAAAACTCAACTCAATATTTAATGGTTGATTAAATACTATGGATTAATTTATAAACTATCGCCATCTCAACAATATTTTGTCTCCCATTCTATGAACATAAATATCTATCCATTTCTTCATCCCAATTTTAAAATGTTTTGTGGTGTTTAGCATATAATCTTGAATTTCACTTTAAAAATTTATTCCTAAGGTTTTAAAAAACTATTAACTTGTTGGCATATTGCTAGTTGTCTTCTAGTGGACTTCAGCATCTATATTTATAAGAGATATTGAGCTCTACTTCCCTTTTCTTTTGATATCTTTATCAGATTTTGGTATCAAGATTTTCTACATTAGAAAAGATTATGTATCAGAGAAGAGAGAGTTTTATTTCTTTTTTACCAATTTGAATTTTATTTTCTTGCCTAATTGCTTTAGGTAGCACTTCCTGTAAAATATTGAAAAGGAGAGGTAAACACATATCCTTATAGTTGTTCCTGACTTTTGAAAAGAACTATTCAGATTTTCTGTTTTAAAAATCATCTTTAGTGCCTGTGTGACAAATGTGACATGCTGAGTTTAAGTCTTGGTCCCCCCCCAACAAAAAAGAAAAAAAGACATCTTGGTTGTGGATTTCTCATCAACAGATGTTGAATTTGTTAAATCATCTCTCTGTAGCATTTGAAATTCACTCCTATTGATTGAGTATTTTACATTAATTTATGTTCAGATTTTAAAGCACCTTGCATTCATAAATATAAATCTTTACATGATAATGGTGTACAATCCTTTCCTCATATTACTGGACTTAATTTGTTAGTTGTTTTCTAGTGGACTTCAGCATCTCTATTTATGAGGTATTGAGCTCTACTTCCCTTTTGCTGTGCTATCTTTATCAGATTTTGGTATCAAGATAGTATTGGCATCACTGAATGAATTGAGAAATGTTCTCTTCCTTTTTTAAATAAAAGTTTGAAAATTAAAGTTAATTGTTCTTTAAAGGAGTAAGGTCTTTAAGCAGTGAGATCATCTCACTGCTTAAATTTTTTATTTCTTCTTGTGTCACTTTCAGTAACTTATGCATTTGTACAAATTGGTTCATTTTATCTAATATCAAATTTTTCAACACATGTTGTTTTTCATACTCTGTCATAATTCTTTTTTTTTCTTTAAAGTGTGTAAGGTCATAATTATAGAATAGCAAACTTAATAGGCTGGGAATATAGCTCAGTGGCACAAGCTCCTGCCTGGAAAGCACAAGGTCATGAGTTCCATGACCTTGGAACTTGGTACCAAAATCTTATTCTCTGTACCAAAACAAACAAACAAACAAACAAACAAACATTCCACAGCATAGGCACATATATAGTATACGAATACCATACATTCATACCCACTATTGACAGGAAGGTTGTTATCAGTACCTTCCCTAGAATAGCAAACTTATAGTTATTTTACAGCAAGGTAAAAATCAATGAGTGGCTTTTGACTGTGCTCCTGCTGCTTGTTTGTAGTTAGTCTGCTAAATTCAGTCTGCATCTGGCTACTTCTCTTTGAAAATGCACTGGGTCAACTTGACTATGTCCAGCTTCTGTTTTTCCTTAGTTAAAAGAATATATATTGTTTCCAGCTTCTTCAGGGACTTCATGTTTGGGACAGACTGGCCCAATTAAGGACACTTTTAACTTTGCTTGCTCTGCTCAAGCTCTCTCCTGTGGCCCCCAAGATGATCCTATATTATGGTAAATAATTTCTTTTAAGTAAATCTATTTAAAATGATCTTGCCTCACAATATGTGACTTAATTCATGTAACCAATCATGTAGTAATCTACCATCAGCCTTATATTTTCTGCTTGCAAATTGTATTTAAATTGCACTCCAAAATAACTTGTGGCTGTGATTTGGAACTGATTCCCACCAGCCCACCACGATTAGATCAACGAACATTGCCTTCTAGACTCCTCAGTCAAAGAGTCTTCCATTTGGTATTGATTTTTCTGCAACAACAGTGCCTCACTGTTTCTGATTTCAGTGACTTGAGTCTTTTTTTTGTCAAATTTTTTTTTTATTATTTTGTTTATCTTTTTGGACCACCAATATTATGGCTTATATCTAGGTCCCCCACCCCCAAGACTCATGTGTTCATAGGCCAAGCTTTTGAAAGGTGATTGAGTCTTGTAGGTGATGTAGTTAATTGTGATGTAAGGAGGCAGGGCCTGGTGGGAAGAGGTGGGTCACTGGGAGTGTGACATGGTAAGATATGTTTCTCTCCCTTGTTCCTCACTTTGTTCACGTGGCATGAACAGCCTTCCTTCTTCATGCTCTTCTGCTGTGCTGTTTTTTTCCTTAGAATCCCACTAACCACAGGTGAGTCAATAGTACCACTCTTCTTTTAAGTTATATGTTGAGTATTTTGTCCCAGAGACAAGGAAAGTGACTAAGAGAACAAGTTTTCAGGGCTTTTTAAAAATCTTCTCTGTTTTATTTATTTCATTGATTATTTCTCTAATTTTTATTATTTACTCATTATGGTTGCTTCAAATTTAACTTTGTAAATGTCTCATGAGACTATTATATCATTGTTCAAGATTGACTTTCTTTTTTTTTTTTTTTGAAATACAGATATTTTTCAGCTATAAATTTCCCTCTAACTGCTGTTTCAGTTGCATTCCCTAGCTTTGGTATGTTGCATCTTCATTTTCATTCATCCTAAAATACTTTCTAATTTTATGTTTGATTTCTTATTAGCTTATTAATTATTTATAGTATATGGCTTAATTTCTATGTAGTTATTGAATATCCTAATTTCTTTTTGTTATTGATTTTTAATTTCTATTCATTATGATTAAGGAAACAGCTTTTATAATTTATTGAAGTTTGTTTTATGGGTCAAAATATGGTTTATCTCAGAAAATATTCCATAAGAATATTCCATGTACTTACACATATTTGTTGCGGGATGGAATATACAGATATATAGACATTTGTTTTATTTTGTTTATACCATGATTCAAGTTTTTATCTCCTGGTTAATATCCTACTTAGTGATAGATTCTGATTCCTTGGGGCTTAGCTATCTGTAACATGACATCTGCCCAGCTTGGTACTGGACCCAGAGAAACATCTTACCTCTCCAAGAGTAACTTCTATATTTTCTTCATTCCAGAAATAAACCTTCTATTCCCTTTTTTGTGCATGTGCCAAGCTCTCTCAAACCCCAAGACTCCACAATCACCCAAGCCTTCAGTCCCCAGTAAATCTTTCTGTCTCCTGTTTTACACAGACAGATGCTCCTTCAATCAGCTGTTAATATGTCTTTCTGCCTACCTACCAAAGTCCTCTGCCAGCCAGAACTAATAAAAATAGTTCTACTTCTTTGTTCTCGCTGAGAGCTGCTGCACCCCAATAATGCCCCTCTCATGCCCTCATTAAAGGCCTCTTGCTACTTTGTCTCCTTCTCTCTCCTGAGCCACTTCAGATTGAGTGCAAAAATACTCAGTCACTTAGACATTCTATGCATTATTGAAAGGAATATATTGAAGTCCATTGTGGCTGAGTTTTTTTTCAATTGTGTTCATTTTTGCTTCACCTGCTTTGATGCTTTTTGATAGGTGCAGTTATACAGTTATAATGGTTGCAACTTTCTGATAGATTGACAGATTTTATTTTATAAAATGTCCTTTTAATGTCCAGCTATATTTATTTTTATTTTAACATCCATTTTGTGTAATATTAGTAAAGCAATCTAGCTTTTTTTTTTTTTTTGTACCGGGGATCAAACTCAAAACCTTGTGCTTGCCAGGAATGTGCTTTTGCTAAATCCCCAGCCCCAATCCAGCTTTCTTATGGTTGCTGTTTGTATATCTTTTAAAATTATTTTACTTGCAATTGATTTGTATCTTGACTCTAAAGTGTTTCCTCTATAGACAGCCATACTTGAGCCACATTTTCTTGTCTATTATGACAATCTTTTCTTTTTGATTGGATTATTTAATCCATTATTGATATAGCCAGACTTATGTCTATTGTTTTTATTTTCTATTTGTCTCATTTTTTATTTCTCCTAATCTCTTTACTGTTCTCATTTGCATTATGTGAATATTTTCTACAGTAGTATTTTAATTACTTTTTCACTATTTTACATTTATTTTCTTAGTTGTTACCTTACGGTTTACCATATATATCTTATTAGAATCTACCCCCATTCCTATCAATTTAATTACAATGAGATATGAAAACATATTTCTTATAGAGCTCTATTTTCTCATCCCATTTTTGTGCAATTATTAGTGTACATATTACATCTCTATGTCATGAATTCAAAGATATATTGTTATAACTATTATTCCATAAGTTTGCTATTAAATTACCTAGGAAAAGAAAAGAATTATATATTTATAGAGTTTGTTATATTAAACTAATAGATTTGCCATTTTTGGTTCTCCATATTCTATAGATCCACATTATCATCTGCTGTCACTTCCTTGGCCCAATACAGCCTTCTTTCCATCCTCCTTGTTTGTGATATTAGCAAATATCTTACATTTCTATGGGTTTTTGTCTAGCAATATAATTATATACTCTGTATTTTATATAGTTGCATTTTAAATCAGAGATGAAATCAGAATATGGTTTTATACTCATAATTAAAATTACTTTATTCATTTAGTAAATTAACACAAAAAAATTCATGCAGGACAATTTTATAGGTCAGCCTCTGAGATTTATTCTGGCCTCAGAAGGGCTCTTCTTTCCTTTCTCACTTATTTTTTGTCTGATGAACTGCCTGGACTGTGGCTCAGCTTGTTGATCTTAATTAAGTGTAGTTATTTTGAAAGTAACCTGAGGCCTGAACTTTTACCATTCTCTTTCAAATAAAGTCATTTCCTTTGGGAAGAGCTTCAGAACTCTCCTTTTTTCTTTTTTTGTGAGTTGTCTCTACCCTACAGCAAAATTACTTTGACTGTTATTTCTGAAGGATGGAATGAGAGCCTTGTCTCCATATTTTCAGTTTCTCTTTCTAGGAGTGGAGCTGCTGTATTACAGTTAGGACGAGGGCAGTTCAAACCCCAATAGTCTTGACCTGCTGTACTTGGAGCAGAGACTTCATGTTGGTGGGATCTGGACAGAAGAAGGCAGCACTTGACCAATTTACCAGAAATTTGGCCTCTTCAACTTTGGCACTTACAGGATTAAAATGTGTTGGTGGCACCTCGTGGTGGAAAAAGGTAACATTTGGTTGGGAGCTGAGGAGGAAAGGAGCCCTGTCTTGGTTGCCACATTCTCTTGTGCTTAGCTGAGCTTGGCTGTGAGGACAGTAACTAGTGGCTCAAATGCCCCAGACTCTTACTTTTCTAAGAGTTCTAATATAATTTTTTTTTCAGTTTTTCATTTTATTAGTATAGTAAAAGCCTCATTTGCTGTGTGCCCTGGTGCAATTCACAGAAATTTTAAATGATTACTTTACGTAGTATTGCCAACTTGGCTTGTTGTGCTGGGATTCTGAATTCCTCTCTCACCCATCCCAGAAGTCCTTTCATCAGTATCCTTTTAAACATATTTTATAACTGGACAGAGATACAGCCTAGGTCTTCACTGGAAGAAGATAAACTCAACCTTGGTAAAAGGGGCCCAGCTTTGGAATGGTAGTTGTGGAGAGTCTCTTTCCCAGTAAGTCAGTAATAATTAGTAATTGCTTTTAATGCTCATTTAAGATGGGACAAGGGCATCAGAATTCACACAGGGAGTGACTGAACTGGAATCGAGGTCAGTTGAGTCTAACTTCAAAGGCCTAAGCCATGTACTACTACTCATTGAGGGAATAATTTCTTCCTTCTCTATAATTAGACAATCCCTGAAGATTATAGGGTAGAAGAATTGAGTATGTATTTAGGCGAACAAATAAAAAATAATTCAACAGACTTGGATTGAATATTTCAGCAGCTATCTTGTGACTCGGGGACTGTCTTACTCAAATTCTGCTTGACATACAAAGGTATTGGCAGCCTCTGCCATGTTGTCATATCAGCTACACTGCAAGGTATTTAATGTCTCATTTACATTTACCAATCACCCCCATAGCATTTGCAAATTATTTATGAATCACTCTTTTAATGCTCACATGCTTCTAGTACCAATCAAGTAATTTTTGACAACATACATCTTTGCCTTTATTTTTTCAAAGGTTTTAATTGGTATTTTATTAAATGCCTTTTCAACATTTGTTGGCATCATTACATGATTTTCCTTCTCTCATATATAAACATTATGAGTAATATTAATAATTTTTCCAGGGTTGGATAATTGAATTTCTGAAAAAACATGCTAATTGCCTATGAGATACTCATTTTATATACCACTGAATTTTACATGCTAGTGTTTTTTGTTTAAATTTCTAAGTGTTATTTTGCTATTTGTTTGATGTCAGCATTGTCAAATTTGGTTATTAAGAGAGTTGTGCACAGGAATAAGAACTAAGCATTAGTGAAATAAAATACAGCTAATTAGGAAGAAATCACAAGCAGTAGTAGAACATATAAAATCTGCTGATTCTTATTCTCTTAGTTTGTGCCAGAAGGCAGACCTTGTGGCTACTGGTGCTATGGGGAATGATCTTGTCCCAGTATGTTGAACACATTTATAGACACAGAGGGGCTACTACCTCACCTGGGGAGCTCACTGGTAAGCAAAGTGGCCTTGTTAGAGGTGTGGGGTCTGCAGTGTCACAGGTTTTATTATTAATAGAAGAGTTAAAGTATTTCTTTTAATGTCATAATTTAAATACTTTATTCTATTTCTGGCCTTTTAATTTTCTTATTTAGTACTGGAGACTGAAGTCAATGCCTTTGTATTGAACTATATCCTTATTCCTTTTTAATTTTTATTTTGAGACAGGGTCTCCCATTCAAGTACTAACCAGGGCCAACCCTGCTTAGCTTCGGAGATTCAGACGAGATCAAGCGCATTCAGGGTGTTATGGTCACAGAAGAGACAGGATCTCAAGTCTGAAGTTATTAAGCTGGGGTTGGTCTTGCAGTCCTCTGATCTCAGCCTCCTCAGGTGCTGGGAATTTAGGTGTATACTACCATGCGTGGTCTTTGGCTTTAAAAAATACTTTGAGTTGTTCACTACTATTTTATTTTAATTAATTAGTTGATTAAATGTTACCCTGTTATGTAGTGCTGAAAAAAATACATCTAGATAATAAAATATGTGTAAAAAGTAAAAAGATTTTTGGGGGGCTTTTTCTTCTTTCTTTCTTTCTTTCTTTCTTTCTTTCTTTCTTTCTTTCTTTCTTTCTTTCTTTCTTAGCAAGGCCTCATTATATATCCAGGCTGGTCTTGAACATACCATGTATCCCAGGCTAGCCTTGAACTCAGAGTGATCTTCCCACCTCAGCCTCTGAGTGCTGGGATTACAAGTATTCACCACCATGCCTAGCTAAAATGTTGTAATTTTAGAGTGAAAGCCTTCCTGGGCAGTTGTGGGCCACCAGGAGGAGAAACAAGGAATCATCTCCTTCCTGTGAGCAGGAAGGCACATGGGCTGGGAGACAAGAAGGGTCAAAACCCGACCCCCACCCCACCTGTAAGCAACCAGCTGATCCAGAGAAACACAGACTGAGATTATACCTACTGAAGTAAAAAACAAAACAAAACAAACAAACAAACAAAAAAACAAACCTTAATGCTTGTAGTGTTTAGTGTTTGATTGACTTTGTAGACCTAAAGCTGTAGTCTGAGCATCTATTTAGAGGATAACAATATGCAATATAACAACTTATGAGGGATTTCCTTCTGAAGGTAATTCCCTATTATCTTGTTTTAAAGTCTTGTATTGCTTTCATTGTTTTGTTTGATTTTATTCTGGGTTTTTTTTGTTTGATTTTATTTTATATGATAGAATAGGCAGCTGTTTCAAAGATAACAAGATATATGGTGGCAACATTGTTGATTTCCTATTATCTTGTGTTGAAGTCCTGCATTGCTTTCATTGTTTTGTTTTGATTGGTTTTATTCTTTTCTGTTTTGTTTGATTTTACTATGTCTGACGGAATGGGCAGCTATTTTGAAGATAACAAGAGGAATTATGGTAGCCATTGTTGATTTCTTATCTTGTTTTGAAGTCCTATATCACTTTAACTGTTTTGTTTTGACCAGCTTTATTCTGTTTTATTTTGTTTGGTTTTATTCTCTTTAAAAAAAAAAGATGAAAGCCTTCCTAAGTATCACGCAAAATGCAAAGGTCATTAAAAAGTGATAAATTAGAGTATATTAAAGTGAAGACTATAATTTAAAAATTTCTGTACAAAAGTACCCCCCAAAATGAAGAAATATTTGTAGCTAACTTGAATAGGTACTAATTTTTCTAACACATACAAATCAATGAAAAAAATTTAAAACCCACTGGAACAAAATGAACAAAAGACAAAAAGTAGAGGAATTCAAAGAGGAAATACAAATGACTTTTATTTCTTTTTAAGTTATTTATTGGTACAATTTAGATATACAAAATTATCACATTCATCATAGAGAATTTGTACCTGTACGTGATACATTTTAGTTTCTATTTTTTTTCCATTCCCCTCCTCTCCACAACTCCTCTTCCACTCCTTATTTACAAAGCTTTGTTTCCATTTTATTCTTTTTTCTCATTTTCCTTTTCCCATCCATCCCCCTCAAACACACCCACACTGTTCTCCTTTCCTTTTGAACAATTACTTCCTATTTCACAGTATCTCTTACACATTTTGGTTATTTACAACTTAAGTTTCTCACACCAGAGAGAATATATTTACACATATGTGTCTGACTTATTTAAATTAAGAATATGGAATATGGTCTCAGGGTCCATCCATTTAGCTATAAATGTCTCAAGTTTATTCTTCTTATGACTCAGTAGCAGTACTCTGTGATACAAAAAAACAAAACAAAACATCTTTTTTTATCGATTCTTCAGTTGATGGACATTTGAGTTGTTTCCAAGATATATCTATTACAAACTGTACTTCTGTAAACACGGGTACACATGTATCACTATCATATGATGCTTTTTATTATTTTGGGAAGATACCCAGAAGAGGAATACCTGGGTGGAAAGAGATCTTTAATTCCAGGTTTTGGAGGAATCTTCATAGTGATTTCCACAGTAATTGCACCTGTGTACACTCCTACCAACAGTAAAAAAGAGTTCCTTTCTCCCCACAGCTTCTCCAGCATTTATTATTGGTGAATTTCTTGATAATAGGCATTCTTCCTGGGTTGAGATGGAGTCTCAGCATTGTTTTAATTTGCATCCCTTGAATGACTATTGATATTGAACATTTTTTCATGTATTTATTTGCCAGAAAATGACTTAAACATATAAAGAGATTGCCAAACTTATAATAAGAAAAATAAAAATTAGAGTCATGCAAAGATTACATGTTTACATGAAAAGTGGCAAAGATCTAAGTAGTAATATGGTCCCAACATTGCTGATGGGAATATATATCATTAAAATCAATCATCAATCACCTTTGAATGGTACTTTGGCCATAGCTATCAAAATTACAAAAGCCCAAATCATCTCCTTCATTGAAGAATTTCATTTCTAAGGGCTTATTCTATAGACACACTAGCATATATGGAAGATGACATATTTATTTATCCATTGCTCCATTGCTTGTGATAGCAAAAGACTAATAAGATCCCAATAGGGAAACTGTTTAAATAAATTGTTGTGCATCAGTTTGTAGTATGTGGATTGCATCAATAATTTCATTTCTTCAGATTTTTCTTAATATAAGTCTTTTACCTGTCACTTCATAGTGTTCTACTTTTAGTGGGTATAATTTCCTACTTCTTGGCTATAGCATGTGATTTATGTTGGTTTATAGTACATTGATAGATGTGATACAAATGGTATCTTTAAAAAGGCTTAACATGGATTGCATTTGCTTGCTCTTATGCTTCAGCTGTTGCCATGAGAATAACATACTTCAGCTTTTCCACTAGTATTGGGAGAAGGGAAGTGCCACATGTAGCAGAACTATTTCCAATCAACACGCCCCAATCACACTCAGGTTAGAATAGTTAATTTACAGAAGTATGAGTCTAGCAGTTTGCCAAATAAGTCCAACCCAGATCATCCAGTCCTTAGCCAAATGACAGATGCATAAGCTACACTCTCCATAACAGCTTTATATGTGATAGCCTCAATTGGAAGTAGTCCAATATCCATCAACAGGCAAACGACAAACAAAATGTCCTATATCAATACTATGACATACCACTCAACAAAAGAAGTAAGTAAATAAATGGGATGAATACTAGTGCTTGCAACAATGTGCATTAATCTCAAATTGAACATGCTGAATGAAAAATCCAAATTAAAATTCACATAGTATAAGCATAGTGTATTTATGGGAAATGCTAGAAAATTCAAACTCATTTGTAGTGACAGAAATAAAATTAATGGTTGCATGAGGACAGGATAGGTTAAGGGTGATGTGTGAATAGATGGATTATAACCAAGCACAAGAAATTTTGAGAGTGATGAATATTTTCTTTTGTTGTTATGTTTTCAAAAGTATTTACATAAGTCAATACTTATCAAATTGAATTTTACTTATATGCAAAAGACAATGAAAATTAAAACAAATTTAGAATTTGTAAAGTTGATTAATAGGTGTCCAGGTTTTTTAGACTATTCTTTCTTTATTATGTGTTTGCTATATCGAATAACAAACTACTTTAATTCAATTTAAAAAAGAAACCTAGATTTTCACACTTGGATATATTGATTCCATAAACTAGTAGAAATAGGTTCCATGAAACCTTGAGCCTTGTCTGTCTTATTTACCACTCTATCTTCAGTTCTCAGAACAGTGTCTAGAAACCATCATACACTCTTGAAGATATTTAATAAATAATAAATACATTCAATTTATCCATAGCTGCTGTGGAGTTTTGATTGTGTTTTTTGTTTTGCAGTGCTAGGGATCAAATCCAGGGTCTCAAGTATGCCTGGCAAGCATTTCTACCCTTGAGTCATGTTCCTACCTTTCTTATTGTTTTAAAAATGCTTCCAATTTCTTATCATGAAGCTTGGAAGTTATGGAACAATATTGTGTAACTGTCCATAATATAGAGGCTGGTTACAGACATGATCAGAAACCTTTAAGTGCCTTTAGTATTCTATGGATATGCCAGCCTTTATTCATCATCAACACTATTAATTGTTTATAGGTAATCAACACTATTAATTGTTTATAGGTAATCAACACTATTAATTGTTTATAGGTAGAGAGCTCTGTCTGATTATTGAATTGATTTCTTAGTGACTGTTCCTTACTGGTTTTAAGTTATTTTAAATATAACCAATTTGTGAATGTCACCACATGAATATTTCTTGAGTTAAAGTACTTCTCAGTGGCATACATTCTTCCAGCACCTTTTATTTAAGTTCAGTGTAAACATCCTTTGACAGGTGCCCTGTACTGAACTTTATTCTAGCATTACTTCCCTGTTCCACCATATGATTTGACGTCAGCTGCACCCCTAGTTAAAAACCTTTAGCCTCCTTTTATTGTCATACCAGGATAATAGGGTCAAGTTCTATTCCAAAATGTTTTGATCCTCTCTTCCTTGGCTTTTGTATGGGGAAATCTAAATGAAATCTGATAAACACTAACTACTGGAAATGAATATTTCAAACAGTGCTAGCAGCCATCTTATTGACCTAGGTAAAATGCTTTGGCTTGATGGGAAAGACTGATAAAACGGATTAAAGAAGCTGGGATCATGTACCTAAACTTTGGCCTAAGTCTAAATGCTGAACTTCTGCCATGGTTATACAATAGATTGCCTATCAGTGTGCCAGGATTGGAATTTTTTAAAGGGAAATAATTGGATTTGGAACTATTTTTGTTTAGGAGGCAAAATGAGTAGAGTACTACCAAAAAAAAAAGCACATTAATAAACATTTATTGAACTGTCTTAAATGTAATTGAAATTAGCTAAATTTCAATAGTAGCTACAATTGCAACTGGGTTTGGGGGGAGTTTAATTTCATTTTTTATTTAGAAACCATTCTGGGCAGGAATTAGAGAAATGAAAATTCTTCAATGTCATCTTAAAAGTTGGATTAATTTACACCATGAATTTGAGGATTTGAGGCCATATTGGTGGTTTAAAAAAAAAACCACAACCTCTTTTCAAGAGATAATAATTTCAAACAATAGGTTCTTCCTTGAACAGATAGGTTCACTGTTGTGTCCTTTCTCTAGGTATTTTTCAGATTCTTCTGAATTATACCTCGCTCATTGTAATGGTTGATAAATTGTATCAACTTGGAAAGTTTAAAAGTTTAAGTAAGGGACTCAGCAGGGGACCAAGGTCCTCACTTTATAAACATTTTTAGCCTGTGCAAGAGGAAGGCACAGAGATTGTGAATGCTACATCCACACTGGGGTGGGGTAACCTGCTTACAACATAGGGGAGGAAAAGAGGCCTGCTCCCCAACTTCTGCTTTTGCTGTTTTTGCTGTCTTCTGTCACCTTGAACTGTTGCCCCAGTGACATGCCACTCTGCCTTGGAGTCAGCTGATTATGGACTGAAACCTCCACAAACTGTGAGTTAAATAAATTTTTCCTTCCTTAATTTTGGGTGTCAGGTATTTTGTCTCAGCAACAAGAAAAAAGAAACAAAGACTCTCATCAATCTAGAATTATTCAAATTTCTCTTCTACATCATTTAAAATATAGAATTTATCTGTAATACTATAAATTTTTAGAACTATAAATGTCTGTATTGCCATCTCCAAAGCAAATAAATCACTGAAATTTTTAGTTTCTAACTCTTAAAGATCTATATAGGTTGTTTTCAAATTTTTAAGCACTCCTTTCTTTTTAAAACAATATTTTATAAAATTTACTTTATAGTATTTATGTAAAATGTGATCTCAACAAAATTCTAAAAATACTACATTAATTAGACTATTAAAGGAGAAGTAAAAGGAGAGTAAGTACGAAATAATATGCAATAAAACATAGAAATATTGGGGCATAATAACACTAATGGACCTAAGGAAGTGGCAATATACTTCCACCACTTATGAATAATCTTGAATTTAAGACATTCAGCCAATATTCAAATGAATATTGCAAACAGCTTTAAAAGGTATTGGAGATTCTGAAGTAAAATAGAAACTCAAGAAAGAGGAGAGATCATGGGTTAAGATAAGTTCTAACAAACCTATAAGATGTATAGATATACAAGTGCCATAGCTCAATAAAAGAACTTGATACTTAGAGAAAAGCAACAGTCTTTCTCTAATCATTTTGTTGACTATATGATGAAAATTAGCAAAATTAAAGTATATATAATGTGACCCAAGTGAATATTTCCTAAAAAAAATTACAACTAAAAGTGCTAAGTGATACAGAAAGTGTTAGAGGTGGAATGTGTCGGTAATTTAAATAGAACGAGTTGCATACCAATTGGAAGCTTTTAGTAAAGTTCCAAACAATTTTCTTCTATAATGAACAAGGTAGTTGTATTTCTGAAAAATAACAAAACTCTATTAGGAATATTTAAAGTTGAAATGTAAAACAGAGGTTCTAGACTGACACTTCAGTTTCATCCGCAAGAATGCCTAGATGAATGTATGAAAGTCAAGTGAGGTACAGAATAATTCTTCATTGTATGGCATTGCTCCTCTAATTACAGGATGTCTAGAATACCTGGTCTCTACCAGAAAATGCCAGAAACACTCTTAAATTATTGTTGACTACTTGAAAATTCTTCCAGAAGTACACAAATTGTCCACTGGGGGCAGTGCAACCCTGTTACCAGACATTGGTCCAAATCTGTTCCTGTCTTGCTTCACTTTTAGCTCTTGACCTTTTCTCATGAGGACCTCCCAACTTTTCTCCCTATTCGCAGTCTTTTCTGCCTATAAGTCAATGTACGTATGATCATTTCCTCCACTGAACTCTTCATTGGCTCCCTGACTTTATAACGTGAATCATGTTTTTTAGACTGGAGGTCAGTAATCTGATTTCTGTCATGTTTCATATCTGATTCGTACTACTCCCTCCTGGGAATGCTGTGTTCTTTTTCATATGGTCTCCAGAACTTAGAAAAGAATGCTGGGTTTTTTCACCAACATTTTTTATTTTTTGGACTAGCAAATTCTTACCAAAACCTTCTTATGGCATTCTCCCCTTTCTATCCTGAGCTTTTGCATCATTATATATTAAATTCTGAGTTAATCTGAGGGCAGGGATTTTTACCTATAATATCCAATGTGCCAAATAGATAAAAGACATAGATACATAGAGTGTGGTCTTCATAAAACAATTATTGAATTAATGTTGAGTGAGAATGTTAGCTGCTTGGAGGGCTCTGCAAACTACTATATAATTGTTTTCAATTGCCTTTCAATATTGCCTCATTGTAGAAGTCACGTATTTTCATCTACTTTCTTTTCATCTTAGTATAGCTTTTTAGTTTGTTCTCTCATTTATATTTATTTCGTGTTTACTGAATTTTGAGACTTTTTATTATATGGTTTACTAGCTTCAACTGTCCTTATATTGATGAATGAGACAAATAAGTGCTCTTTGACACATTCCTTAGTTTATAGTTATGTATCCCTTAGTTTATAGTTTAATATATATCTACTGCATCTCTCAGGAGACTATTTTTCTAATGATTCAAAATCAATTCATGAAGTTTTCTTTTTAATAACTAAAAGTGTCTAAAAATCACTTTTCCATATGGAATTTCTTTTTGCATTCTTTCATTAGAATCTCAAGTTGGTTATTCTGGTTTGGAGTGTTGATTCATGGTTTTATAACATATGCTTAAAGTTTACCATGTTTCAGGTATTCTTTTAGATTTGAATGTTCATCTTTATTAATTCTTTTACTAATTAAAGACAAGGATCAAAATATGCTAGTATTTAAAGAATCTTTGTGTATGCCTATGCTGGACATCATGGCTTCTCTCAGCTAGTTATCATGAGGGTAGCTATTATTGGTCATCTTTTATTTTTATTATTCCTTGCTTTTCCAGTATTTAGTAGCAATATTTTAATAATTTACTAATGATTTCTTTTCAGATCATTAGAAGAAAAATGTTCTTTAGAAACAACCTTTTAAATAAATGATAATGTAGAGACATTTTCCTGGAAGCTATAAAGTGACCTGTTCAAAATAGTTAGTTGGTCTTACTTGTCAGGATATTTGGATCTTCCCTTTATTTTGCTGGGGGAAAAATGTACTCTGAAATCCTGTCCTGCTTTGGAGCATGTAAAAAGCATTACAAAAAAATTTCAAGCTGTCAGAAGTAAAGAAAGTATGATAATTTAGGGCAATTAAATGCTTAAGACAATCAAAATAGAAATGATTCTAGCAAGCTTTTCTCACTTGAAGGAACTGTCTTAAAAAAGCAGCTTCTGATCTAAGTATCTTTCAATAAGGCTGCAAAAAACTATAGCAAGATACACCAAACTGCCCTTAATTCAGCATTGAGAGCTTATGTTTCTGTATCAGTTACTTTATCCAGATTATGAGCTACTTTGTTGCCAGATCAAGTGCAGAATACTCAATTAAATTTGAATTCCAACTGCAAACAGCCATTTTATTAGTGAAATGATATCTCAAATATTACATGGAACATATTTATACCAAAATTATACCTTGTTTATCTGCAATTCAAATTTAACTGCTAGTCTGTATTTTTGTTTGTGAGATCTGGCAACTCTAATATGTTTTAATTATCAGTCCTTGAACTTTTATCCCTAACATAGTTGCAGATAAACTGGGTCATTATAAAGGACATGAAAGAGTAAGGAGAGAACAATAATAGGTGATTTTGCTGAATGTGTTACATATGTTAATTCCCATGGCAATGACTTAAAGCTTTACATGAAGTCCTATATTTAAAATTTAGAAACGGAAGTATAGAGAAGACACACAGAAAATAAGTATTGGAACCAGAAAGGCTCCTTTTTGGTCCCCATTCAGTCCCCATAACATGTTGCTGGCTACTGGGAAGTATGTCTCTCTCTTTCTGTCTCTTTCTCTCTGTCTCTCTCCCTCCCTCCCTCCCTCCCTCCCTCCCTCCCTGTATCTCTTTAAGAAGTCTACAGAGAACTAGGAGTGAGATTTATGTTCTACCTAAAGAATAGGATTTTGCACAAGTTCTTTACACTTTCAGAGGTAGGACATGGAAAATATATATGAGAGGCAGGCAGATCTGGGTCTGGTTTCCATCTCTGTCATTCTTCATTCATTTGAAGAAGTTATATAATTTCTTTTTGCACCAACTTTTTCCTCTATAAAACTGGAATGAGTGACCTGGAGTACGGATGTGTGGAGTAAGTGAACTAATTTCTATAAAGTACTCAGCATAGAATTTAGTGAGAAGACAAACAGTCAATATTAGCTATTATAAGCTCAAAGCCCTAGTGTTTTTCATTTGTAAAGTAGAATAACAATGAAAACCACAATACAGTAATAGAGATCTCTATCTTGCCTGTGAGTTGTTTAGAGGGTCAGATGAGAATGCGTACTATTTTTCTAAATATTGAGATAGTGGAGTTGCTCTTGAGATAGAATCAGATTTAATAGCATGTTAGAGCATTACTCAAGTTTTTTTTTGCCATGAATAATTAATATTATTTTAGAATTTTTATATAATAGAACCCAATCTTTGGTGTGTAAAGTCTGTGAGTTTTATCACAAGTATAGACTCATACAATGATTGCAACTGGGATTAAAAAAAAAAACAGTAGTTATTGAAATTCTTTTTTCAGTGTTTCACATTTATGGTGCAAAACGTTGTTTAAAATAAGAAAAAGGGATTTAGGTAAATGTGCTGCTACTGCAAATTAATGGGGTTTTTTGCACGAATCATTGTAAACTCTAGTCTCTGCAGCTTTCTTCCGGGCCGGTTTTGCGGTCGTTTCTGCAGATCCTCTCTATGAAATGAATTAGTCACAGATCCAGAGTTGGGGCCTTCAACGCCAAACACACACGTCCCAGGAACCAACTTCGGCATCCCTCATTTTTCTTTATACCAGGTCTAGTTTTTATTTTTCAACCGTCTTTCCCCTAGTTGTTACTTTCTCTTTTCAAAATGAAGAAGCCTGGACCTCCCCACACGTTACAGAACATTATTTGAGTGGGTCAGAGAGGCTACTGACTTTTGTGAGAGCCAGGATATGTCTTTCAGGACCCACATCCTTCTCATATAATGACAGATCTTTCCTTATAAACTACTCTGTGTGTCCCTTTCCCGAACCCCACCTCTCTGCCCTCCGTTGGGCACCCTTTGGGAAGACTGACTTTGGGACAAGCTTGGGCTCTCCTTGGTAATCCTCCCTTCCCATCCCCATCTCACCCGTGGGCCAAGTGACGAGGCTGACACCGGCGCCACATCTGGTGAAGTGGGGAGGATCCGCTTTCTGGGTGACTCACGTCTTGGTATTTCCCTTTTGTTTCTAAGATGCTTTGGCTGCTGCTCTTTTCTTTTCTCTGCTTTTAATTTTGGGAAGAGAAAATCTAATGAATCAAGAATGAGTCCGTTCTCCACTACCCCGCCCCCCGAAGTTGCTCTCTGCACACAAGTTGCACAGTTACCCAAGACGTGCGGGGGCGGGGCAGGCGGCAGCGCATTAGCGCGGGCAGAACCTGAAGTTGACAACCTAAGGTGCCACCGCGGTGGGCAGACTTTTTGAAGCGACCTTACAACCTGCTGGGCGCTTGCTGCTGCAGCTGCACATTTTCAGGTCGCTTCTTTCTGCTGCCGCTTTGTGCTGCTCCGTCACGCCTAAATCTATCTCGTCACTGCCAAAGGTGCCTGAAGCAGGGTGAATTCCACGAGATTCACCAGCAGTTTTGTTCCAGTCCAAGGTAAATACAGTATGCAAAATAAGGAACCACCAAAGGATGCTGACCAGGGGGAAGAGAAAGGGATTCCCTCACCTTTTCCAGCGTGTTCCTCGTTCTTCTCCACCAGGAGGAGGCGCGCAGCCCGAATCCCCCTCCTCTCTCTTCTTAACCCCCCACCTAGGGCTGCCGAGGGCCGTGGAGAGCCCAAAATCCTCCGGCAGGCCCGATCCTCCCCCGCCCCCGGTTGGTTTTTCCCAGCTGTGGAGGTTGGGCCAACAGCTGGGATGCGAGGGGTGTAGGCGCCCGCTGCGTGGACACGGGAAGTCACCGCGACTCTGGGGCGCTTGGAGTTGGCTTTGGGCGCGGCGGGCGCGGAGGTGAGAGGTGGGGAGCAGCGGCCGGGGCGGAAGGCGGCGGTGACGCGGGGGACCCTCCCCATCCTCGGGCTGGAGAGTGGCTGCGGTCCCGATTGCCAACCCGCCCAAGGTCCCAGTTGCTTTGTTCATTGACTCTCTCAGCCCCTTTGGAGATGACTTGAACCTCTCTGAGATCCGAGAGGGGCTGGCGGGGCGCTTGCTGGGGGAAGACAGCTGTATGGCCCTCCATTTCCTACTCCTGAAGAAGGTACGGGAAGAAATGCAAAGACTCCGGGAAGCCGAAACTCCCCTCAGTCCAACCTGGAGCTGGGGAAGAGGTCCGGCGGGGTGGAGACGCTGCCGGGCAGGTGGTCCGCGGGGGCGGGGGGAAAGAGCGAGAAGTTTGCTCGGGAAAACGCCGGGGATTAACGAGAAGTTAGAGGCGGGAGAGGAGTGTGAACGCGGAAGGAGGAGGGCGGGAGGCGGCAAGCGTATATATAGCGCGGGCCGGGGAAGAGGGAGGATTTGACGCTCCGAGTCCTGGCACGCGCCTCCCTCTCCGGGTAACGCAGCGCGTCGCGGCTGGGGACGGCGAGGCCCGTGCGGGCGCGCGGAAAAGCGACTCGGGACACAGTGGGGACGACCTGGTTCGCCTAGGTCGGTGCCTGCTCGCGGGAAGCTGCAGCCACCACCGCACCTCACGCTTCTCTGTCTCGTCCCAGGTCGCACAGCGGACCGAGAGACGCCAACAAAAGAGGCAAGGAGGTGCCACCCGGGCGGCGGCAGGAAGAGGCGCGGGAGGAGGAGCGCGAAGCCCAGCGTCCGGACCCGCCGTGCGTACTTTCTGGAGGGAAGGGCGGGGGAGTCAGCCCGGGAGAGGGCGCCCGCCGGCAACGGGCTTAGCCAAGTTCCGGCCGCGGGGTCCCGCCTCCGCGCCCACGAGAGGAAAGTTTTCTCCAGGAGCTTCCGGCCGGCCCGCGCCCTCTGTGCCCAGACCCGGGAGCCTTCGGAGTGGGCGCCGTCCCAGCCCGGCTCCGGGAGCCGTGAGCCGCGATGCCTGGGGGGTGCTCTCGGGGCCCCGCCACCGGGGACGGGCGGCTGCGGCTGGCGCGCCTGGCGCTGGTCCTCCTGGGCTGGGTCTCTTCATCCTCTCCCACCTCCTCGGCGACTTCCTCCAACGCCTCTGCGTCGTTCCTGGCCTCGGCGGCGTCTGCTCAGCCTCCTCCGTACAGCCAATGCCCCGCGCCTTGCGAGTGCTCCGAGGCGGCGCGCACTGTCAAGTGCGTGAACCGTAACCTGACCGAGGTGCCCGCGGACCTGCCTTCGTACGTGCGCACCCTCTTCCTCACCGGCAACCTGCTGGCCGTGCTCCCCGCCGGTGCCTTCTCCCGCCGCCCGCCTCTGACCGAGCTGGCGGCACTCAACCTAAGCGGCAGCCGCCTGGCAGAGGTGCACGCCGGTGCCTTCGAGGACCTGCCCAGCCTGCGGCAGCTCGACCTCAGCCACAACCCGCTCTTGCACCTTAGCCCCTTCGCTTTCTCGGGCATCAATGGCAGCGCCTCAACCCCCAGCCCTCTGATGGAACTGATTCTGAACCACTTGGAGCGCCCCACTGAGGACCAGGACCAGGACGAGAACCAAAAGAAGAACCAAAGTGTCGAGGTCATGGTGGCAGCGGCCCTACGGGCGGGCCACACGCTGCGTGGCCTCCGTAGCCTGGAGCTGGCCAGCAATCACTTTCTTTACCTGCCGAGGGACACACTGTCCCAACTGCCAGGCCTCAGGCACCTGGACCTGCGTAACAATTCTCTGGTGAGCCTGACCTACCTGTCCTTCCGAAACCTTACACACCTAGAAAGCCTCCACCTAGAAGACAATGCGCTCAAGGTCCTTCACAATGGCACCCTGGCAGAGCTGCAAGGCCTGGGGCATGTCAAGGTGTTTCTGGACAACAACCCCTGGGTCTGTGATTGTCACATGGTAGACATGGTGACGTGGCTCAAGGAGACTGAGATAGTGGAGGGCAAAACCAGGCTTACCTGTGCATTCCCGGAAAAAATGAGGAATCAGATCCTTGTGGAACTCAACATCTCCAGCCTGGACTGTGATCCTATCCTCCCTCCTTCCCTGCAGACTTCTTACGTCTTCCTGGGTATTGTTTTAGCCCTTATAGGCGCAATTTTCCTCCTCGTTTTGTATTTGAACCGTAAGGGGATAAAAAAGTGGATGCACAACATCAGAGATGCCTGCAGGGATCACATGGAGGGGTATCATTACAGATACGAAATTAATGCGGATCCCAGGTTAACAAACCTCAGTTCCAATTCAGATGTCTGAGAAACATTAGAGAATAGAAAGAAAAAAATAAAGGACAACTCAGCATGAGGTGTAGACTTAAGCTTCATCCATACTAGGTTTGCTCCACTTCTATCCTCCACTGTAGACACCACAGACTTTAAAAGCAGTGAAGGGGATCTGCTTCCTTGTGTAAAGTTTCTTGGTGTGTTTTGTTAATGTAAGACAAGGAACAACTGTGCAGTATTTTGCCCTCTTTTCTTGGAGCTCCTCAACACGTGTGGAGGGACTTTCAAGTTTCAGCATGAACCTGGACTCCTTGCTGTCTTGTCTCTCTTAGTACATTTCAAGGTGTAGCACGTGTACCTGCACAGATAGCATTCAACAAAAGCTGCCTCAACTTTTTTGAGAAAAATACTCTATTCATAAATACCAGTTTTATTCTCATGTACCTAAAATTGTGAAGAAAATAATTGCATCCCATAAACTGCCTGCAGACCTTAGCAAGCTCTAAAAATAACTCCATAGTACACAGGAGCACCTGCATCCAAGAGCATGCTTGCATTTTACTGTTCTGCATATTACAAAAAATAACTTGCAACTTCAGATTACTTCATTGACAAATTACTTTTTTGATTGCAGTTTATATGAAACTATTGAAGTTTTTTTTTATAAACTGCACGGAGATCCAACAAACTGAATTGTTAAAAAAAATCAATAAAGATTCTTAAAAGACATACAGTGTGTTTAAGTTTTGTATTTGCTTTAATTCCTTAAGTTTCATAAGACTCATTTTATGAAACATTAAAATATTGATGATTTATACTTTACATCTTTCAAATTTATATGATAAAAGCCTATTTGGCAGTGTTAATGAATGGTCTTGATTCAGGTATAATTATATTATTAGCATAGCTGAGAACTTTACTGGAGTGATGTCTTATATAAATACCCTTTGGAAATAATTTTGAAATGGTGGATTCTTTTAGGATTTAAATAGAGAGTTTGAATATTTATGTGACTAGACTTCTGGTCCCAGAGTTAAATGCTATTCATGGAACAATTTGCAAGAGCCTTATGAAGTTGGTAAGCGAGAAGACTTCTGTACCATAAATAGTTTACAGTTTGGGGCTTTTGCTAGACTAATGAAGTTAGGACAGAACATTGTTTACTTAAAAACTTACCTGAAATTAGACTACGGACATTTAGGGCAGTGTGAAACAAATGTAATGCAAATAAATGTATGAAAATGCAGAATCTTAAATTCAAAATATTCTGAAATAAAAGGTTTTTAAACATAAATTTAAAAATGTTTCCCAAGATTATAAAGGAAATTGGAACTAGATTTTCTACAGAATATTTTTACAATTTTAAAGTGGAACATAAATGGTCAATAAATTATCAGACATGCAGCTAATATATTTTAAAAATGACCATGATTAAATGAATTTTAGCTAAGGATGTAACCAGAGATAACATCTGTCTATAAATAAATGCCTCAATCACAGGTTCTTACATTCAGTATTTTAAGAATTTGAGGATATTTTTATTTCAACTTAGCTCTCTATGCTTTTGTGAGGAATAAATCATATTTAGGTATAAATACAATTCTTAATTGATGCCATCAATAACAGACAAGTTTTTTTAGGATAGTTTGTCATGAAGTCTTAAATCCCATGTTACCTTTAAATTAGTTGTGTTCTGCATAGCTTTGTTTGAAATAAAATTACGATTCCATATTATTATAAATAAAATAGTACCATAGGTTCTATAAATCTTTTTTGATTCCTTTTTTGAATTCAAAAGTTTTCAAAATAGTACTAACAGTATGTGAATCTATTCCTTGTTTATGGTGCATTATAGTCAATATGAAGCTTTAATTCCTTAAGTTTCATAAGACTCATTTTATGAAACATTAAAGTATTGATGATTTATACTTTACATCTTTCAAATTTATATGATAAAAGCCTAAATACATGAGACTTTATGCATTATGAAACATCTGGTGAACACTTAAAATCAAAAACTGTTCAGACTACATTTGGTTCCTAAGAATAAGGAAGACACTAGACTTCCACAAACAGTGAAAACATCTAATAAGTAATAGTACGCTGTTTTAGGAATAGGCTTTGGTACATCTGTTGATACAATAGCAAACAACAAATTACTATATAGGTAGTCTTTATTCAGAGGGATTGTTTAACACCTTATAAAGTTTAAAATTAATCTTTAAGGTTTAGGGAAGTAGTAGATTCATTATTTTTCTTATCAATTTCTTGAAGCAGTGATGAATCTGTGATCAAATTAAGCTGAATTTTCGCCTGTTAGGTGAGTGGCTTTTTTGAAGTTATGATTTCTTTTTTTGCTCCTTTTCTTTCTTTTTTTTTTTTGATTTCCCAATTTGCTGCTGCTTTGTTTCCTATCACATCACTGCTTGCTATTTTTTAAAATATGGCAATAGAAAATTCTTAAGGTAAAAAAATTGGACAACTGTTATTGATAGTTATAATATGAAATCTATAAGTTCAACACATTGTAAGCTCTTCATAAGATAGGTGTTAAATAAACCAGTAAATGCAAGAAAATATGGAAAATATGAAATTACATCAAAAGTCTCATGACTTTATTTTCAAAATAAAGTAAATATGCTTGTTTTAAACATTGTTCTTCACCATTATGCATTATTATTCCTGGAAGCCTACAAGTAATCCAGTTTTTCAAATTTTATATTGGTTGGTATTGTACTTTATTGCTGAGCTTAAGTATTCTAAATAAAAAATCCTTCATAAAAATACTTTATAAATTTCATTAGAACAAAGTTAGAAAAATACCTTAAAAAGTTTTATTCCTTAATTTTAAAAGCTATTAAAATGTACAGTAAATTTCTATTTAAAGACACAAAATTTTTAGGATAATACAGCTATTTAAATTGTAACTCACCTGTTTCTTTTAATCATTCAGTTTTCAGCATTAAGTTTGATAATACCAATTTTACTGCTGTGAGTGGTGGGTCAGTGGTGACCCATAAGACACGTTTGTACAGCAGTTGATAGATTTTTCTTACAAAATAAGGAAACTGAAGTACATTGGGTAGATTTTTTTAAATTTTAATTTTAGTTTTAACTTTTTTAAGGAAAGGGAGCTATATACTTACTGAAGTTCAAGGGAAGTCTGGACTGAAATAAGCAAATGACAGTTGGTAAATTCTTTTGAAATATGTTGATTGACAGTGCATGTGGATTATGCTTATCCAGTATTTAATTAGAAATAATGTACATCTTTGTTTATACTTTTTTAAAATGATAACAAAGAAAATCCAAATTATCTATGATTGTCTTCTTGCAAATTGTTTTACTTTGTGACTTTTGACCTGATGTTCTAATATGGGGCTTAACTTTTGAGGATGCTTGAGTTTTGCAGCTCTAGTTTGCAAAAGTTTATCTCTTACATCATTTCTTTCTGTTTTAATTTTTCTCCAAAGACTACATTACAAGAGACACTATAAGGACTTGCAAGGTTAAAACCAGTTTGCCACTTACTTTCTTCCTGCTCTCAAATCCATTCAGTTATCCAACCTGCAGTGCAACACTAAAATGAAGACATTTGTAAGAGAAAATTTAGAGTTCTTTTTTGCACTTGATTCTTAAGTGAAAGAAAAGATAAATTGTAGTTCTAGATACCATATGAAAAGTACCTTAATGTCTTAAAATCAGCAATACTGCAATGTTGCACTAGTAATTAGTTTAAGAAAATATATTCTGCACTGTCCAGGTGATTCTGTTTCTTTTTAGATGGGAAATGCAACACTTTGTGGATGTATTATACAGTTAATTTTTATTCATACCCTTAAAGACTTGATCCAAAAGGAGGCTTTTGAAATTTTGTGTTTTATCTTAGAACATTTTTGCAGTTCTATCTTTGCCATGGGTTAAAAAAAAATCCACATTTAAAAAAGTGTTAAATATATGATTTATATAATTTACAAGAATATGAATTCTTAGTATTTCACAATCAGACAGGCTCTTAGACATGTCAAGCCTAGTTTTCCATTCTACAAATGAGAAGCTGTGTTATATAATAAGAGCCAGGACAAGATCCCGGTGTTCCAGGGATCCCATGTGATCTTTTGGTCAGATGATGGTACTTCTATTTATCTGCTTTAAGATTTTTGAAGTTTTAGTGACTAATTTAAAAAGGCTGTTGCTTTGGTGAATTGTTTCTTTATTTTGCTTTGTGTGAATGTTTCAGTTTATTTCAGAGTTCACATTCAGACTGTTAAAAGTTACACCCTGAATTTACTTACATGTTTTTGAAATATTTTTTCCCTGACAATCTTACTATAAAGCCCTTCTGCATTCATGACATAATAGGAAATCTTTTGGAAATTTAATAGTGATATTTCTTATGGAAAAAAACCCCATAAAAACTCTGGAATGTGCTAATTTGTGTAATCCGATTTGAATTTGAGCTAGGGCAGCTTGTGACAAAACAAATTCAATGGAACCAAGTTCAGGGCCTTGAAGTTAGTTATCAGGTGGAACGTCAGCGTCAGCGTTGCATGCTGTGGTGTGCATGCTGGGATGTCTGCCTTTCTGGCACACACCCACTCCAGGTGCAAGCTACCATCCTCCAAAGGGTAGAATGAACAAAACAGGGAAGCTAAATCAATGCAAAGCCATCATCACTCTGGAAAATCAATGGACTGACCAGGCAAACCTTGCCAGCCCTACTGCTGATGGACCAGTTTGCTGGCTGTACAAATGTTGAGATAACACATGACAATCTCAACTACTTCATCTTGTAAAATATGCCAGGGAGAACAAAAGTTTTGTTACGTGAGTTTTTTTTAGAGGACTATTTTTTGACTACCTTTTAATATATCCTATAAAAAATTAGGTTTACTTATTATTTAAAATGAAAGTGTGATTTAAGGTTATTGAAATTATATATCAAATTTTAGGTTAATGTTTATAAAAGGAGATAATTTATATTTATCTGATACTTTATAATAATGGGATTTATTTCTGGTTCATAATTTAACTAGGTTAATGTAAGGAATCATTTGTTTTCAAAGAAGCAAAAGCTAAAATGGGACCAAATAGTACTTTTTATGAAAAAATATTTAATGATATGTTTTAAAGAATCTAAGGGTGTTATCAAAATAGGCACTTTTAAAAATGGAAGCTCATAGATTTCTAAGTAAACTGTATTCAAAGAAAACTTTAGTTTTCAGTTATATAGTCTGTGGTTATTCTTACAGATCATTCTAACACATAGTTATAAAATCTTTAGAAGATACTTTTTTTTTTCTTTTTTTGGCCCCAGGGATTGAATTCATAACCTTAAGTTTGCCAGGCAAGCACTTATGCCACTGGGCTAAATCCCCAAGGAAAATACTCTTTTAATTTAATTCATATTTTGTAATATATTTAAAAATACAGAAGATAGGGAAATACCAGGAATAATCCTATTGCTAAGGAAAAGTGCTATTATGCTGAGATAAACTGTTTTTTCTTTATGTAACATGTACCTTGCCTTTTTACTTATAGTGTTGTAAACACTTCCCACTGTAATTAAAAACTTTTTATATCTGGGTTTAGAGTACTGTGGACAATCACATTTTACACATATGGGAAATTTCTTTCAGTTTTAAATAATATTTAGTGAACATTGTTATACCTACCTTAGTTTCCATGCCTAACATTTTTCCCCTTAAGGTAGGGGAAGGAAAATTATTGTACTGTTTTCTAACTTTAAAAAATAATTTTGATGTCTACTCATATAAGATTATTCATCACATATTTTAAGAGGTTCATATGCTTTGCCTATCAACAGCTTTTATGGATAGTATTTTGAATAGAAAGAAGCTTTGACTAAGTTTTCAATTAAGTAGTCATTTTAATTCATAATTGTCTATCTTAATATAATAAATTTGAAAGGTGCTTAAGCTCTTAGGAGAGAGAGAGGAATTAAAAGGTTAAAGTTGGGGAAAAGTGTCATGGGATATTAGAGGAATACCTGGGAAGTTAATTTAGCTAGTTAGAAGTTAAATAGTTTTCAGGATAAACTTATATCTACCTAAATTCTGCCTTCTTTTTAAAAAAAAACATTATTTGTGTGTATGCTGACAAAAAAATTTAGATTTTATTTAAGCAATTTAGTTGTGTCAATCTTTGTGTTAATTTGCTTTAAAGTTTCAGTGAGAGCCCATTTATTCAAGTCATCAATAGATACTTTTTAAGTGCTTTCTGTGTAAGCATTATTGCAACAAATTAGATTTTTAAAAGTGAATTTTGGATATTAAATTGCTTCTGATCTGGTAAGGAGGGTAAGTAATAGTGACATTTTATTTGGTGTTTATTATGAACCAGACACTAGCAAAAGCCCTTTTCACTTAATGCCTGTCTCTTCTTTGTAAAGGATACTGTGGCTTAGAGAAGATAGATGCCCAAGGACAGATAGTAAGAATCAGGTGTGATTCTATTGAGGAATTACTGGGGTCCTATCTCTATAATACATGCTCATAAGACCTGTAAGGCATAGTCAGATGGGAATAATTTTGCTGTAGGGGATAACATGGTAAACCCTCCCAACTGTGATAGGAATTTAAGCAGAGACAAGTGTAGTTAGGTGGTGATAATTCTAAAAGTGCTCATGGAAGATTTAGCTTTTAAGGTGTTATTAAGGAATGGACAACTTCAGATCATGGGTAGAAGAGAAAACTCAGAATAGATTACTTATCCCACAGCTAAAATAGTTATTATATTTCAATATAACTTATGAGCATCAGGAATTAAAAGACACCATTTAAAACCTAGTTACAAAAGAAACCATAATTCCTACCAAATTCTCCTTTAATTGTCCAACTTGGCAAGACTCAAATGTAATAAAAATGAATGACACCTACCTAATTGTGGATTATCACAACTTTAATGCCATGGGGGTCTCATACCCAAAGCTGAAATTATTCATTCTATCCAATCAGTAACTGGAAAATATTTTGTTGTTACATATTTTTCAAATGTTTTCTATTAATGTTACATTCAAGTAGCCTCTCAGCACCAATTTGCCTTCACTTGCAAAGGGAGACAACACAGCTTGACTTTGCTCTTTGTGACCTGCCCTTCCATCCAGTCTGTGCAGCCAACATCATCATACCCACCTTTCTAGACAGAGTATGTTACATTGATCATCTCCTCTTTCAAAACCCACTTGACACATTCATTCTGAAATGGAAATACAAAGAGTTCACACAAAGGATTATAAAAGAAATTTCCCTGGCTTAGTCTAAAGATGCTGCCTATGTAGTAGGTCATTTCTTTTTTTAGGTCAATTCTTAAGGCTTGTTGGGAATGAGTACAGGGAGGAGACCAACTGTGTCTAACAGCCAGAAGGTTTCATATTCTATCTCTTTTTTTTCTTCTGTCCATCAATAGGTGTTTTATTGAGAAATGAATTCACCAGAGAGTTTGTTTTCACAAAATATACAACATACTAATTTAATACTGGTTAAGTAGAGGGTGATGTCTAGTTCTCACAGTCGTTAGAATAAGTTGGACTAAACTATCTTTGCCCACTGTGGGACATTTATATAGATGAATTAATTTTAAATTAGCTTTATACTAGATTCTGTATATGTATGCTTAGCTTTATACTGCATACTGTATATTCTGTGTGGTGTATGTATATACTTTATACATACATGTGATGTGTTATACACACAGCTTTATCTAACTTACATAAAAATCACTTTAAAAGTAAAAGTATTGTGTCTTTCCAATGAGAAAATGTAGTAAGGATTACTTCTTGGGTAAGGAAACTTCCAAGGAACAGGAAGTTAAATAGTCTGCCTAAATTCACACAGCTAGTAACAGAAGATTGAAATTTTATCCTGGAATTCATCTTTTTAACCACTGGGCTACATTGTTTCTGGTAAGTACCATAATAACCACAATGCTATACAGTATATGCTTATAGAGTTTGAGAATGTATATGTATTGAAAAATTTAATTTAAAGGCCTATATTTCATTTCCGATGTTAAACTCTAAAGAAAAAAAGTCACTACATTTTGATGGTTTTAAATACATTTGTTCATTTTTAAGGCACTAAATAAGATAATGTGCATGGATAAAAGGACCATTAGAATGTCATTTACAAATCTAAAGTGAAAAAACCATTGTGATAATAAAGAAGCACATGCCTTAAAAGAATAATATTGCTATTTTACTGTTAAATCTATGTGGGTTTATAGGTTTCTTTTATGGCATGGTATGATCAGTTTTATGCTATTAATTGCATTAGTTTTTGGGAAAATGCTTTCCACAAAGTGAAATGTAGGTTTGAAAGTTTTGACTATTGATGCAAAACCAACTTAGATAAATTCAGACATTTCAAGCTGTCTCTGGGGTGTTTTGACCTATTAGGATCTGAAGTCTACATTTATATGAGTCAGGTGGTTGTTAAATTCTCCCATTGATTTAGAAAACTTTGTTATAACTTTTAGCCTAATTTCTGGACAATTGCCCTCTGAATGGTGAAGTTGAGGACAACCCTTCTGGTCCCTCTTCTGTGTCTTCCACGGAGTTAATCTTTCTTTCTCCATCAGGCCATTTTACACAAGCTGTCCCAAAAGTGCACCACAACTGATAATTTCTCTCCATGTATGAAATAAATAGCTCCTTTTTGTTTTAACAACAGTATCAGTAAAACAATTGCTTAGTTGAAAGAAGCAACTTTTTTCCATTAATTTGATCTTGAGAATAAAATGAATAATTTTTAGATTAATTTTTGATTTTAGATTTTGTCTCCTAGATTTAGATTTTGACTTTTTTTGGTTGTGCAGATTACCATAGTGCTACTCTGAGGATCTTGGGTAAAGCATAAAGCAATGCAAATAAAAAAAGTGAGGAACTATTGAGTCAGATTTTTCATGCTTCTCACCTAATTCTTGGTTGGAAGTAAATTGCTTTGGCATTGGGAAGACCCAACTCAACTCTATGACTTTGGTAGTAAAAAATAAAATAGAATTTAACCAAACACAATAAGCAATGTTGATGTTTAGGTTATATGACAATTTGTTGCTGTCTCTAGTTTTGTATACAGAATGAAATATTGCAGTCAGCATTTTGCCAACATCATTGAATTTAGAGAGCTGATGGTGTGAGACTAGATGGAATTAGTTTTGGCTAGTTTTAGGGTTGAGTTTCAAGTAGGATTGGGGTTTGACTCAACAGGACTTTATTACTACTAATGTTTTTTGGAGATGCTAGTAGGATATGATCTGTAAGGTAGGCTGAATGTATTAATTTGGATTAAGTTCAGCTTCAGGGCCAGAAAACTTAGAGCATCTGTTATAATGATGCTTAAAGTCCAAAAGTGGAATGACAGTTTTGCTCTGTAAAATTGTTGAGAATTGAGGATGTTTTTAGCTAATTGCCTCTCCTTGCTGATATAGTAGCCCTAATACTTTTGATATAAATTACCATACATTTGGAATCTCTTTAGGATGAGCCCTTGGGAGCTTCACACATCTTCTAGTAGCAAGTCCACCGATCTTGGCCAGTGTGTGTGTGAGTGTGTGTGAGTGTAGGGAGTCAGTTTAACCCTATGTTTCTGAATTGTGTTGCTGATTCTTAACCAAGTAGTTTATTATTATTATTATTTTGTTGTTGTTACTGGGAATTGAACTCACAACCTTGTGCTTGCCATTCAGGTGATTATGCCACTGAGCTAAATTCCCAGCCCAACCAAGTAGTTTTTTAAAAAACAGAATATTTATTAATTGCAAATGTTGGAAAATCCCTACATTTCTTTTGGGGCTGTGGTTTTTCCTTATGTAGCCAAAAAGAATCTTCTTCTTTTTTTTTTTTTTTTTTTTTGATACTGAGGATTGAACTCATGACCTTGCACTTGCCAGGCAGGCACTTATGCCACTGAGCTAAATCCCTGGCTCTTCTGTGGTTCAAATTAGTGAGCTTTCAGTTCAAGAAATAGTTTTTTGAGATTTCCCAAGAATCACTGACAATACTGGGACACAGGGAGAATAAAAGATGAATAAGAGAGCCAATTCTTCATAGTGGAAATTGGGCAGATGTACAGATAATTGCAGTACAAAGCAAAATGTGAATAGAAAAGGTGCGTAGTGGTAAGCAAATTCAAAGGACAGATTACATTTAGGTGGATGAATAAGGGAAGATGGCAGGTAGTCTATGTCACTGGTTTGGAATGTGGAGGATTAGAGTACTGGACTTAGTTCTTGGCTTGCTTTCAATAGGCAGCTCCTCCAGTCCACTTTCTCTTAGAGAGTACAGGGGCTATCCACTTCAGAAACTGAATATGCTAAATGATTACATTTTTGCCCCCTTTGAAATGAGAAAAAAGACATGTATCGTTCCTTTCCATTGGTGACTTAGAGGATGCTAAGGTTTCCTCTGTCATGTAATAAATAAAGGCAAATAAAAGGAACTCCCACACCCTTTCCATTTGAGATAGATGTGTGAGGCTGTGATGACTGGAGCAGTGGCAGTCACCTAGTAGCTATAAGGAATGATGCGAGCATATTGCTCCTTCTACCTTAGAACTTCTTGTTATTTTGTTGAGAACGTTCTGTTGTAGGAAGCAACCAACTTCCCTAATTTACAGAGTACAATTGTTTTTGACAGTTTGGAGTTATACTGGGGAGTAGGACAAAGTGAGGTGGTAATGGGGAGAGAAAATCAACAGAAACAGTGGGAGCAAAAGTATGGAAAGGAAAAACTCATATTCAATTGCTAAATTTGGTTTGGGTGGGGCAGAGATGAGAGGACTGCAAATAATGTAGTTGAGGTAACTGGTAAGATTTGGGATAAGATCTTTCAAAAGTTTAGCTGTGCAAGAGTTTAGAGTCTATTTGATAGGAAACAATGCAGTTGCAATTTTTTTGAGTAGAAATATAATCAGAACTATATTTCTGAATACATTTATGAAGAGCATCTTATTTTGCATATCTTTTCTTGTGGTTATACTTATCTCTTTTTGAATTTTCCTCATCTAATTAACATATAATTTGCAAAGTTGAAAAGAGGGACAGAATCTTACTGCTGCATCACTGTGGGTTAAACTTTAGATAACTGTTTAACAGTTTTCATTGCCAAGGCAGTTTTCCATTGATTAACTCTCACTTAAGCTTCTCTAGAATCACTGGGCTGAGGATATAGTTCAGGGGCACAGCACCTGCATGAGGTTGATTCCCGATATAAAAAAAAAAATCATGATTTGGCTTTATGGACAGTATATAGAAAGAAGAACCCTTTCATTAGGTGCTCCTATTTTAATATGCAACTATTTTGTACTTTTGCTAAGAGCCAAAGGCAATTTTTATCCCTTTTAAAGGGATTTTTTTAATTACAAAATAATAAAGTATTCCTTGTGAGACATTTGAGAAGTTCACCAAAATGGTAACAAGAAATATATCTATAGTTTCCTTACCCTCAGACTACTGTTGTCTTCTATGGACTTCCCCCTTCTGAAATTAACTAATTTTAAAAGATTAAAAATGAGATAATAACATATTTAAATGTGAATATAAATATGTCATTGGCACATGTAATTTAATCAGATAAAACTGATTTCATGATTTGATAGTAAAATATATCATAGCTCTAAATTATCACTTAGATAATTTGTTCTTCATGATGCAAGTGTATTATTCACTAGGAGTTTTAGTTTATTTAAGAAAAGCAAAGCAGATTATCTCAGAGTAAACAGAGCACTGTTCTTACTCTGTAAAAACAGAGCTGATGTTCAATTTCATCTTCCATCTTCAGAAAGACAATTATAATCCAGTAGAGGTTCTTTTGTTCTGAACACAAGTTTTTATAATTTTTTCAGAGGATTTACAGCATAAATTTGTTACTACCTCCTCTGGAAAATACTTCATACAAGACATTGCAGATTTGATAAAAGAAGCCAAAAAAAAATGTGGCCTATTTAAATATTAGAGATTAGAGAATAAACTAGCTATTGGTGTTATGTTTGTCATGAAGAATTATTTGTTTGTTTATAATCTGTGATTTGTTTATTACATGTTATTTGGGATGATTATAACAAACTTTCAACTGTCTAGAATGATTTCTAGAAAAATATTTTATTTGAGTCACACACTTGCTATGTTAAACTAACCTAAATATGAAAAGTTTTTAGAATTAAAAAAAAACTTCCCTAATTTATTGATAAATGGTATAAATTTAAAAACTCATCTATTCTTTATAAGAGATATGTGTAGCTGTATTTGAGAAAAATGTTCCCCAAGTGATAGTGAACACATGAGCCACCTAAAGTGCTTACAAAAAAGCAGTTTCTGATTGAGAAGGTCTGTGATTGAGCCAAAATTCTACACTATTAATCAAGTCAGTGCCAAAGCCACTCATCTAGGGACTAAGCCTTGAATAGCAAAGTTTTGGAGGAAGAGCAAAAAGAATTGCTGTTCTTACAAAATAAGAAAATGTGTTCCTCAAACTGTTTGAGAAATCAATTTAAATATGTATAATTTGGTTGAGAAATGCTTTGACCAGGAAGGGCCATCTTTCAATACTAAACTATTTGAAACTGCTAAAATGTATGAGATTTTAGCTTGGTCACATTTTCCAAAGTATTTTTCATTTGTGCACTTAATTCCACAGCCCGCTTGTTCTGACACAAGTTTAAACTAGAGTCCACACAGCAGATGTTGGACATAAAATACAAGTTAATAGTTTGGATTTGTGTTTGGAAGGAAACTGAAATGAGGCTTTTCCAAGTCTTTGAAGATATTTAAGTGTAATTATTTTCATTAATGACTCTTAACAAGTTCGTAATACTGGTTTTGGAGTTCCACAGAAACTTGTCTTTCAATGTGTTTGATAGTATTTTCAGACTTTTAGATTGGATAGTTGCTAGCCTTTCACAAACAACTGAGGCAAAAGGGAGGAATGGAAGCAAAACTAATTAATCCTCTAATTAATAACAGATGAGATGTTCATTATATGTTGTCATTTGTTTTTGTTTTGTTTTGATTTGTTTCACTTTAAAATGTTGAGTATTGAAAATTTAACAGAAAACTTCAGGGTAGAGCTGCAAAGGAGAATTTTGTTCTATCCCTTGATAAAATCAACTAACACAAATGTTAAGGTGCATAAATGTTTATCTCAGTGGTTGCAAACAGTACATTTTAACAAGTGACGAGCTAACTCCTCTGGCCTATTGTGCTGGCTGGGACACAAAGTACAGTGTCCCCAGGTGGGGTTCGGGGTCATTGTGTAGACCTCTTTTGGGAACTGAGGACCCAGCCCTTCAGGCTGCTCTGAAGTAGTGGGGGCCAGGTTCAAAATATTTCCCCCCCTTCCTTTTTCTGCTTTACCTATGGATGTCAGAAAATCAGTCATTAATGTTTCAGTGTTCATCTGTTTTATTTTAAATTCTTTAAAGTTCAAGTCTGAGGTCATAAATCTTAACTAAAAGTGATAACTTCCTCAAAAGGTGCACGCACACCAGACTCTGTTCAGTAGCTTGCTGCCCTGAAGAGATTTTCATTTCCTTTCACTTTTCTTATGAGCACAGAGATCTCAATGTCTACTGTGGGAAAAATTTCATATGTATAAAATAAAGGTAATTAAAAATAAATTTCTGAGAAAGAAAGAACAAAAATACACTTATCCACTGAGCCACACAACTTCACCAGATGTTAGGATAGGTTCTGTGGTATGAGGTATGTATTTAAGTGCTCATTAAATAATAGCATTTTGTAATACTTTAGTATAGAGCATTCTTAGCCCTACATCTGCACCTTTTTTCCTCCTTCCCTCTGCCTTTATCAAACTGATTTAACCTACTTCAAGCATTTAATGAATATCCACTTTATGTTAGACATTATCCCAGAAAGCTTAGTGCATCACTGAGCTTTTGTGCTGGCCTATTCTATTGAAGAGCTCTCATTTCCTATTTCCCTTTCTACTCTGACTTTGTGTCACAGAAGTCTTAAGCAAGCTTTTAGGAGCTGGTGCTGGGAGGGTATGACAGGGTAGTCTCCAGCCAGAGGACATCAGTAATTTACATTCCTGAAGCTGTTTTTCCTGATGATGCCTCAAAACAAATGGTCTCCAATTGCCAGAGGTTACATGGAACTGTGCCAAATGTTCAAGGACACTGGCAAAATGTCCTAAAGGACAGAATAAATTGCTAGTGTAATATTTTTATTTGCTCTGAATTGTTCACTTTATAAAGTTGCCTCAAAAGTACAAAACTTGAAACCTTAAGTAAATTGCCTAAAATAGTTATAATTAAGACAGTATCAAAGCCTTCTAGAGTAAGCCAGACTAAAATAAAAGCAATTAGGGATATTGAAAGTGTTCATTTTGTTTGCTGGAAAGTTTCAGATCATGGATATCTTCCAGGAAAGATTGGCCTTTCTACCTCTGTCTGATTTAGCCACATTGCGGTGTGACAAAATATCTTTGGAAGCGATTCCAAATTGGGAATATGCTTGACAGTATATTCTGTGTATATGTATCTATGTATGCAAGTGCACCTTTGTGCACACATGTGTGTGACACAGGTGTCTTCTTTACTTCTCTCTTGCTGCTGGTACAAAATACCTGACACCTAAAGTTAGAGAAGGAAAGGTTCATTTATCTTAAAGTTTTTGGAGGTTTCAGTCCATACTCAGCTGGCTCCAAGGCAGGGTGGTGTGGTTAAGGGGCAACCATTCATGATAGCTGCAAGTGACAAGAGCAGAAAGGGGGAAAGCATGCCTTTGTCCCTCCCCTGTGTTGATGTGGGTTACCCACCCCGGGGTGGGTGCAGCATTCACACCCCAACCCCAGCACTAGACAATGAGCCAATCACAAACACTAGATTCAGCCACCTCCATGACTTCGTGAGGCTTTGGGGGGACACCCAGACACAAACTATAAAGTATGCAGCCATAGATAGGAATGTGTGTATGTGTGTCTGTGAGCATGGGTGTGAGTGTTTTCACCTCTTAACTCTCGCTGAACCACCAAGCACTCCTGGCAGATTTCTTGCCAGAGTGTTCCATCTTATGTCACCAGACTCTGTCAACACTTTTCTTTATTTAACTCTTTGAGGAGTCACTTAAAAAGAACTGGAAACCTATAGGACTAATTTAACATTAACAAAGTCATTTTAAGTGATGTTTTGTTATGAATACAAACAAAAGTGAATGTTTCAATTTTCTTTTGTTGTCAGTCGCAGATTGATTAGAACAGAGCAACAGAAATTGGATTAATAAAAAACTACTATTTTTTTTTAGTTAAAAGATACAAGAGCAAACTTTAATACATTTTTCTTTCTGCAAATAAAAATGATTCTTACAGACAAGAAAGGAAGAGACTATACATTTGTAAGTTCCTCAATATCCTTGATATAACTACCATTGGAGTAGCCTCTGTGAGATGAGAAGGAAATCAGGGGAAGGATGGAGAGCGGAGGGCAGGAAAGTAAAAATGATCATGATGGAATGTAAATGTGTACCAGTTCCCCAAGATGAATGTAATTATTATGTATTGCAAACATATACTAATAACGTTTTAAAAATGATGAGTACAATATTTGGCAGGCTGGAAAATAGTTGTTTTTTTTTCCTGAAATCTAGTAGTGTGTAGGCTACAACTATATGGCATATTTTCTTTATTTATTTCCCATTTCAATTAAATATAGCTGTGGAAAAAGTATTCTTGCTGCTAATAAGTATCTGACAAGTTAAGACAAATCAATATGATGACCTAATTCCCTAATCTACCTAAAGATCTTTTCATCAGATTAACTATTCTCCAATGTGTGAAGTAAAAAGACTTCCTCTAACTTTATCTCATGTTGTTTGGAAATAGATGGATATCTGTTGATCTTATAGAATCATTTTAAGAGTTTCAGATTTTATCATGAAAATAATTAATCCACCCAAATTTATTAGTCTGTTTGTGCCATAGCCCTGGATTTCCTACACTCACTTATGCCATTTCAGACTTCTAGGGCATAGAAGAGTCTCATAAAAGAAAAAAAACTTTTACCTTATTTAAACAGTGTAGTATCTGTGAAATAAACAATGTACCATCCTTGGTTCACCAGGCAAGCACTTCTTTGGCCTCTTTGGGTCCCCAGTGAACCACAACTCATTAAACCCATATACACTAGGACACCAGACACCCTCTATAACAAGCAAAGGGTCACCACAAGGAGAAATGCAAAACTGCCAGTTGAATTTGTCTCCCACCAGAAATCTACTTTAATGAGCATGTTCTTGCTTCTCAGGGCAATCCTCATGCTCTTGCTTTGTGCTCAGCAAGAACACCTGGGATTCTTCAGCTTTGCCATTTGTGGAGAACAGCCCAAAAATAGGCCTGCTAAGATTTCCAAGATGGATTGCTAGACTTTGTGAGTCACCTCTGAAACTTAAAGCTCTGCGCTTCGTGATTTTTGTTTGCATCATTAGGGTGAGGAATTTCAGCAAAGCTAACCACAATTACTTGTGGCTAATATAAAAGCTAGCACTTTCTCTTTTAGATTCTGTACACATAAACAAAAGGCAAATAAAAGGTTGAGTTACATAACTCTTTCACCACTACTCTCCTTAACACAATACTCTAAAATAAAAGCCTTTCTGTATAAATATGATATACCATCAAAATTGCAAAACTATTTCTCAAAATGGCACCTCTCTCTAAATCTACCTTTATATACAATGCTAGTAGAGAATAATTAGATCTGGTATATTAAGCATACAGTTACCACGCTGAGTCTTTAAAACAGGGAGATGAATCAGGCCCATGGATAGACTGACGTTCTCATGAGACTGAAGCATGAACCCAATTGGCTTCTACAGCATACACAGAACAAGTTTTACAATGCAAAGGAATGCTTTACCAGAGTGAACTCCAATACCCACAGCCTGTGTCCTCTCCATGTTTTAAGAATAAAGAGATCAGTATTGGAGAGGTCCATGTTTTGGTACTATGCATCCATAGTGAGGTCAGAGGTAGAACCTGGAAATAGAAAAAGGATGATGGAATATAATGGACTGATAAATATGGATGCAATAATCACTGGAATTTAAGATGTTTCTATTTAAAGGAGAACCACATACATTATTATGTAATGTTAAACCTCAAACTAACTTAAGGGTCCCACTAGGAGGAAATGTTCAATAAACATTTACTCTGGCAAGCAATAGTAAACGTGAGATAAAACAGAATGAGAAGTATAGAGTGCAAAAGGAAAGACATAGGAAAAACAGGTAAAGAAATAAGAAAATGAAGGAAATCAGGAAAATAGGGAAATGGTGGCATTGGTGCCATAGACTAATGATTCTAAATCCAAAAGATAAGTAAAGAAAAACATATCTGAATAAATTCAGCCTTGCTTCTTAGATATCTGTGGCATAGGGAAAACAAACATGGCTGAAGGGAAATGCAAGTAACAATTGAAAAAATAATTGCTATCTGAAGTTCCAATTTGCCTTAGGAATCTCATCACATTTTTCAAAGCTTAAAGTGTTTATGTCAGGTTTGTGGAATTACAATCTCTAATACCTCAAATTCATGTCCAGATGATAAATGATGACCTACATTTCCAACACCTTATTAACCAGTGTTCTCAACCACTGTAGCAGTATCAGTCCTCACAAACTTTTAAGAG
The DNA here is from genome assembly GCA_004027455.1 of Hydrochoerus hydrochaeris. Taxonomy (NCBI): domain Eukaryota; kingdom Metazoa; phylum Chordata; class Mammalia; order Rodentia; family Hydrochaeridae; genus Hydrochoerus; species Hydrochoerus hydrochaeris. The sequence continues at coordinate 58,792 of PVLA01010005.1, forward strand.
TACCAAACATTATTACTTCCCTGAGTTTGTAGAAGAGAAAAAGTGAGACTTAAATAAATCAGTGAAATCAGTTGTCCAAGATGACACTGTGTATGCTAAGATAAAGTTAAAATATCAATCCCCTGATTATGCTCACAGATGCTGTTTTGTATACATCTTAATTTCTACCCAAATGTACTGGTACCCAAGATGAGAAATGCTAAATATGAGAAACTTCTAAAGAATATACAAATCATTTTAAACCAAACATGTCTCACATGTAGACACATAAATAGGCATTTAATTCTCTAAGTCCCATGACAGTGAAGATTTGGTCAGAAGTTTAATTACCTTAAGGCCAGACTGCCTAAATATTAACTGGCACAGGAGGTGTTCTTTGAGAAATGAAGTTATGAAGAGGTAAAATATACACCAAGAAATCAGTTGTCACCACTTTCAGAAGATAATATTTTCTTGAAGTTTTGAAAGGGTACAAAGGGCAAGAGCTGGGTTGGTTCTCAGATAATCTGAGGGCAATGAGACTGGAGACTAAAAAAACTGGGATAATGGGGCTGGCCCATACTAGCTATGCCAGACAGTGGTTAAATTTTCAAGAATTTTGCAGGCCAGTTTTTAATTTCAGTAAAAATTATATCAATTTAAAATTAAATTCATAGTATTAAAAATAAAAGTAATAAGTAATCAAATTTTGTCAATGCCTAATTCTTCAATTGGTTTTTACTATTACCTGTACCATTGTGATTTATATGCTGTTAGTATCTATGTGGTGAGAATGTTATTTATAAATAGCATGCCACTATGCAGTTTTTTCTAACTACTTTCAGTAAATTCTTAAAATGATGGGTGAGAGCATTTACACAAGAGAAATTGGCAAAGACCAATTGGCTTTATTGTCTGTACCAGGGGTCAGCAAACTAGGGTCTGTCTGTTGTTACAAGGCTTTTTTGAAATAGCCTCATTCATTTGTGAATTGTCTGAGACTGCCAGAGTTGACTGGTTGTGGAAGTCACATTATAGCCCACAGGATCTGAAGTGTTTACTATCTGGTTCATTATAGAAAAAGTTTCTCTATCTTTCATTTAGATTTAATAACAGAAGTATGCTGAATTTAAAAAAGGCTTTAGTTTAATGAATATAATCTAATTGAGGCTTAACCTATCTTAATAGTTGAAAGCATGTCAGACTCAATGAGATTTTTTTCGATAAAAAGTGCATCACTTCACACATATATCTATCAGAACAACAGAAAATAACTTGTTGTCAAGGACCTGAGAATGTGGAGAAGTTGGAATGCAAAATGGTGCACCTGATATGGAAAGAAGTATGGTGCTACCTCACAAAATTTAAAATAGAGCTTTCAGATAATGTAGCAACTCCACATCTGAGTATACTGTATAGTCAAAAAGAATTGAGAATCTTGGGGAAATGTTTTTATTTTCATGCTCATGTTCATAGAACATTATTCATAATATCTAAGAAATAGAAGCAACCTAAGTGTCCATTAACAGACAAATAATAGGAATTACCCAGGCTTAAAAGAGGAAGAAAATCTTGTAGCATACTACCACATGGATGAATCTTGATGCTATCTACTCAGTAAAACAAGACAATCACAGAAAGTGACTTATGAAGTATTGAGAGTAGGGACACTCATGGAAATGGTAAAATAATTGTTCCCAAGCATTAAAAGAAGGAGAGAAGAGGAAGTTATTGTTGTATAAGATAGAGTTTTATTTTTACAAGATGAAAAAGTTCTGAAGATTAATTGCACAACAATGTGAATACACCTAACACTATAGACCTATACACTTAAAAATGGTCAGGATGGCAAATCTTATGTGTATTGTACTTCAATTATAAAGAGTTAGTATATTGAAACACAACTGTATTTGTCAAATCATCTTTTATTAAAACTGTAGGTTGGCTATGGATATAAGAATCAAGCAAAAATCAGCAAAGGGATTTTGTGAGAATCAATCATAGGGATTCTGTAATTTAAAAAATTACATGTTTTTATCGTTTGTAAACTCTGATACAGCCTATACCAGTAAACGTTATAGCAAATGTACATATCAATGTGAGTACGTACATACATATGTCCACACAGAGCTGGTTTTAACATTTACCAGCATATCAATGTCAGGCCTGGGCTCTGGCTCATCCAGGAACTGACCTACTCTGGTAGAAGGGCAATGGCTTGGGTTCAGTTGCCCAGGTTATATTTATAACTTCGCTGACTAATTTGGAGGTCTCTGGAAAACTTGCTTAGACTTAATAGTCTTAGCTTCTCCCTGTGTTAAATGAGGGACAAAGCTGGTAATCCATAAGGTTATTTTCTGCTGTAAAAACTTACAACCATATTAAACTGTAGACTCCATGAAAATGGAACTATTTTTAATTTTTGTATTTATAAAAGCCTCAATTTTGTTCTATGCATGTGCAACTTATGTTTGTCAAATTAAGTTAAAAAGCATTTTTCTCAAAATGTTGGTGAATTCTTAAAGGTGATAATTGCGAAGATTTTCTATGTTATTTACTACTTCATATAATTTAGTTATTTTAATTCTATGCAGTAAGTACAGTTGTAAAAACACCACTTATTACAAATAAATGAGATTCCAGATATCTCACAGCTAGCAAAAGATAAACTGGGATTGCAATTCAAGTCTGCCTCTCTTCACATAAATCCTCTTAACCTCTACACTGCTCTTTCTCAAGAATTAAGGTATTCCTTATTAATCATGTTGAAGTGCTCTACAAGGCTAGCAACTGAAAGAACCAGCACTTTTTTTTATGTACCACTCACAATCCTAGAAGTGTTATCATCAGCTATAGTCTGAATGTACAGTATCCACTAAAATGCCCACATGGTAGTGTTCCCCAGGGTGGTACTATTGGAAAAGATAGAATCTCTAGGAGGTAGAGCCTAGTGGCAGATTGTTAATCCATGGCAGAGGGTTCTCAGGTTATTGGAGGGAGGCTGTTGGATCCAATGTCTTCTCTCTTTGCTTCCTTGGTTATAAGATAAACAGTTTGCTCTGTTACAAGCTCCTGCTTTGATATACTGCTCTCACCAGAGGCCCGTAGCAAGTGAGGCAGATGATCTTGGACTGGAATCTCCAGAACTCTGAGCCAAAACAAACCTTTCCTCTCTATAATTCCTTCATATTTTGTTATAGTGACAGAAAACTGGCTAACATATCAGAGTCCAAATTTTCAGTAGAAATCACAATCATTTGCAATTCTTCTAAAATCCAGATGCCTGGAGCTGGGGCCATTAATCCACCTTTTTATCTGAACTCTAATTTTGATATGGAAGACAATTTGAAAGAAGGAGCAGCCAAAAGCAGGGACTTCCAGATATGTCTAACCACAAACCAGAGTTAAAAAAACATTTTATATTGTGGCCCAGCATTCACATATGTGTGCCCACAAAAATGTGAACATTAAAATAATTTTCTACTCTAATCCATTCTATATTATTTCTTAAAACACTGGTCAAGATTGAAACATTGATTCTATGACCTGTTGATGAGTTGCACTTAGCAGTTAATAAAATACTGATTTAGAAGATTTATACTTGTACCACATGTATAAATCTTTCTTTCCTTATTTAAATGTTTCTATATTGAGGAGCCAAAAAAAAAAAAAAGGTCAACTATCTTTCTTACATATCTCAGTTGTCTTTCTCGATTACTGCAGGCAACACTAGATTTACTCCTTGTCATCCCCTGTCCTTAAGGGAAAAGTTTTGTTAAGTGTTTTTAAAAACTTTGTTTAACCAGTAATGTCCATCTGTCTTACCACTCCACCAAAATATTGGCCTTGGCAGCTACAGCTCTTGCTGCTTTACTGAACCATTGCCTCCTTAGCCCTGAGGAAGCTCCCAGGCTCAGAGCTGTATGGGTGTCTCCTATTGGACTGTACCCAGGATTCATCTAACCTTTGGCCCAGCTTTCTGTCATTCCTATTGTAGGTATGAATATGAATAATTTTTCAAGTGTAAGCTTGTGACTTCTTTTTCTCCCTGAAATTATCTAGCAAGGGGAACTTCTCAATGAGTTCTTCTTGGATTGAAATGAGAAGGAAATTTTATATTTCTGCTGCTGTTGAAACCTCAGATATTTTCATTTTACAAGTCCTTTCCATTTCATTCAGAAATAAAGATACAGAAGCTCTTTTTAAAGACTATTTTTATGGGGTGAGAATGTAAGCCAAAAATAGGATATTCAATTTGGTTACAGAGAGCTGCTTTTGGGATAATCAGAAACAAAGTCCTAATTTATGTTAGCAAGGAAGTCTGTGTTTTTGTTGTTGTTCCTTCTTTTTTCTCTTTTGATTCTTTATTTCAATTACCTATTTTACATATATTTACTAGGAGCCTACCATGTAACAGGTGCCAAGGTAAAAATGCAGTAGGAAAATATCTATCCTGATACGTAAGGGATAATAATGTAGTAGCAGTGGTAGGGAGAATCCAGTTGATCAAGTATTATAATTATAATGAAAGAGGTATCAAAACCAGGTGAGGCAGTCAGGTCAACCAGATATTGAAGAGGTGATATGAGAACTCAGTTTTTTGTTTTTGTTTTTTTCCCTTTTGAGACAGGGTCTCACTATGCAGTTCAGGCTGGCCTTGGGTGCAGTTTGTAGCCCAGGCTGGTCAATGATCCTCCTGCCTCAGGAGTGCTGGGATTACAAGCATGAGGCACCACACCTGGTTTGAGAGCTGAGTCTTAAAGGTTAAACAAAAATATAAACAGTGGAAAAGCAGAGAATTTGCTTTAGTTTGAGTTTCCTGATAGCAATATCTGTGGTAGATTCCCAAGTAATTTGAAGCACAATCACAAAAAGGTGAGGTGAGAGGCACAAGAAAATGGTGTATTGAATTCAACACAATTGAGGGCACCTGGGGCTCGGTTCACCGAGGACCTTTTCAGAGGAATGTGTAAACTGTACTGCAGAATGACAAGAGGTGGGGCCACAAGAGGTGGGACTGATGTCTACCAACTCCTACCCTCATGAATACAAGGGTATGGTGGGGGCTACGTGGGTGTGTGTGAGAGAGAAAAGGATGGAATGGCATGAGTTTGAAGAGTTGACTGTGATTTTCTAATGGATAGATATCCTTATTCTTTGCTGCCCCTGATAATGAGGTGGATTTGGGGGGTTCCAAATATCTTTTGGCATTTCTTAGGTGTTCTTTATTTCATGTGAAAATTGAGATCTGCCTGTTTTCCTCAATGCAGCTCCATTTCTTATATTTTGGACAGATTCTTTCCACTATTGGATAGAGATACTGAATCTAGTCTCAGTGTTTTTGTGTTGTGAATGTTCATTTGTTTTAATGTTCTTACTTTTAGTAAAAAGTTAAAATGGTCTCAAGGGGGGCTACTCCCTTGATGGTATTTTGAATCTGTGTGTGATATTAGTGTAGTTTACCATACCATCTGTTATGGTGTGAGAAGTGCTACATCATTTTCAGTGACAACATGTGCAGAAATCAGCTTTTGCTTGATAAAAAGATTTTTAGAACTGCTTCTTAGGTTTTCTAATTTGTAGTTTTATGAGTGCAGGAAACTAATCAGAAGAATTATATTAATTTATTCATGATCAGTAGAAAATAGCAATGAAGTCTTATAATGTGAAGAAGGCTATACACTAATAAGAAATATGAGGTTAGGAAAATTAGTAATTTCAAAGCAAAATATAAAATTTAGAAATAAAGTTTATCAAAAACATACGACTTATCCTCATAATTTCTTCTCAAATTACAATCAGGTTAGAATAATTTTCTTTGTAATAAATTGCATAGTGGAAACTAGTTTCTGGGATAAGAAAAATAAACTTTAGTATAAAAGAGATAAAGTTCAATCACTTCTGGAAATAACAATCGAATGTTTGTTTTTTATTCACATTTTCTAGAATCTATTTTCAAATACCTGTACTTAATTTATAGTTTCTTCCCTTCTAAGCCTAACCCAAATTGTAATGTTGGAATTTTTCATTTTTTTCTTCTTTCAAAGTTGGCTTGCTGAGATTGCTTCCTTAACAGATTCAGCCTATTGTTTCTTCCTGTGAGAAAAGGGTTAGTTGTAAACAGCTCCTCCAAAGGAGATTATGGGATTTAAGAATTTTGAAATGCACTAAAGAAAAAATACTTCAACCAATAATTAAAAAAATATAGGGATACCTCATCACTAGTATGTGTTTTATATTTCATATTCTATTTTTCTGTACTTTGAACTTTGGGTTAAATAGCCCATTCTTTGTGGATCACATATTCTTAAATTAAAAACAAAATATTGTTAGGTGTAAAAACCTTTAACTTTATTATAGCATTTATGTCATGTGAAATTCTTTGTAAGCCTGGGCCACTCAGAAAGAATAACTTACAAAGTGAACTGACCTCACTTATTAACAAGATGCCATATGAATGCATATCATGACATCATAAAGAATATATATGCAAGTATTGTTAGATCTATTCCAAAAGTGAAGCCAGTTGATTATAGATTATAGATAATAGATTATAGATAATAGATTATATTAAAAGACTAAATCATATTTAGTGCCATTTGCAGGACCTATTTCCTGAAGCATATCCCTGCCCAATGTTTATATATTTGTTTACTGTTTAAATCCAAAATGCATTCTTTTTTGTTTTGTACTTACTTTTCAGGACCACTTGCTCCCGAGTTATAGTCAGCATACTATCTGCTATTGATGTTTCCATGGCTGCTAATAACATTTTAAATTTATTATTATTATTATTATTATTATTGGTGCTGGGGATTGAACTCATGACCTCACACTTGCCAGACAGGTGCTTATGCCCCTGAGTTAAATCCCCAGCCCAACATCCTTTTCTTTTGCACAATATTTCAACATAAAATTATAGGAAATGAGTTTTAGAAACTTCTAAAATCATCTATGTGTAGAGTGCTTTTCCACTTCATAATCAGTTAGATATATTGAACACTGATAAATGTTTAGCAATCCATTGTCTAGGGAAAAATCTCTAATTTGAAGCATTTAATATTTTTTGTGGTGTAAAATACTCTCAGCATGGCCAATTTGAAGCTTCTGGTATAAGGTCTTCACTGAATGCAGCATTATTTTTAATGTATGTCCACCACAAAGATATAATACATGTAAATATTTTTAAAACCATAGTCCACAATAATATGCGAAGTAAAATAATTAGAAAATAATGAGATTCACATGTTTCTTGTTACTGCTTTTAATGCAATTTATTTTATTTTAAATTTATATAGTTTTTATTATCATCTATGTTTTGAAATAGAAGTTCCTAAAAATTTAACAATCAGTTCTCATGATAGTTGGTTTAAGTCACAAGTCCATTAAGGTATTATTATTTCTGATTTATAGCAATAATATCAAAATGAGGAAATGGGCTCAAAAGAGAGGACAAAGTTAACATTTGTTGACCACTTATTTGAGGCCACACATAGTATTAGTAAGTTATAACTCATATAACCCTCAGAACAACTCAGCGATACAATAAGTATTATTCTAATTTAGCACCTCCAGAAACAGAATTAACCAAATACTATAATGCTATTTAGTGACAAAATCAGAGTCAAAACCTAGGTCTCTGGCTCATAGGATTATTTCATTTGTTTATACCAGCATCCCTTGAAATTTTCAAATGCACTGTGTTAGAATAATAGCAGTAATCAGATCAGATATTGTAGATATGGCCATAGACTGTATGCTATTTGAAACTCTGTTTTCTAGTAGTGAGATGGCTATGGATTTTAAAAATTCTAATATGTAAACAATTAGTAATTATGACCCTGTTGATCAGATTTTTAAAATATATAGTGATTTTGATATAGGGCAAAGAAACTCCCAATCTACTAGATGTTTGGTATGAGTTCGTGTTCTCTAAAACAGAATGAATTTTAGGAACAAATGAAGGTTAAGAGAAGGATATACTTATTGAGAAAAACAAAGCTTCTGTCTGAGAGACAGACAGAAGTGGTCCTGAGTAGTTTTCCAAAGACTCTGTATTTTATAGGGATTTTTATAGAGTAAAACCATGAGGTGAGGCAGGTCTAAAGTGGGAAAAACTGGGAACTGGCAAGGGGGGCATGAGTTAGGACGGAACTATGGTCAACCAATACTTTATGAGTGTAATTACTCAGGTAAAATTGATTAAATTGGGATCAGATGGGACAGTGAGTCAAGGAAGATGGCCATTGCCTGCATGGGTTGGGTTAATGGCTCCTTCTGGCTTCCTCAAGGTGATCTGATATCTATAAAGAATATCAGTCCCTGATGCTTATACTTAGGATGTGGGTGCATTTGTTGTATCTTTTGTCTTAGGGTCTGGCCCAGAGTGGGAAGTGTCTGTCTCCTCCAAGGTTGCCAGATATCTGGTCTTTTGCATTGGCTCCTTCAAGGGCCCAGCCCTGTCTGACTGCTTATAATATTCTATCAAACTTAGCTGTCTATAACAATTTTAATTTTTTTATAATTTTTATTTAAAGAGAAAAAAAAGCATGTAAGGGGTGGAGATAATACAGAATTTCAGAAAAAAGATAAACAATAAGAAATCACTAGTTGATAAATTACATATTGTCCTCTTAGAAATAATTGTTCAAGTCACAAAATTAAAGCATACAAAATAGATCATCAAACATGAGAGTGTAAATGGCTACGCATACATGAGTCTCTAGATGTATTTCTATCCTTTATGTATTAGAGGGAAAAACAAAACTTAGTAAGACAAAAAAAAACCAAATTCCTATAAAAACATGAAACCAAAAAGTTGTATAAAACCACAGTACAAGGTGATCTACAATGATTGCTGTGTTGTTTCTTATTATCTTCAATAGAATTGCCTGTATCATCAGGCATAAATGAATATAGCAGTATAATTGAATATAGCAGTACAAAACAATATTAGTAAAAAATAAAACATTGTAGACAGTATGAAACTTCAAAGGCAGGTAATGATCAAACCAGAGTGGACATTCTAGTGAATCTTGTCATCTTAAGTGCAGTTGCCTATACTCTCAGACTTCATACTATCAATCATAACAGGTTTGAATAAAATCTACCAATACAAAACAGTGATCCAACAAACCAGGTTCAATTACAATCAGTCATGGTAAAACAGTGGAGGTTTTACAGAGCTTTAGATTGACTTAATAGGAAATTAAGGATGATTATCGTACTATATCCTGTTATTTTCGGAATTACTGTTTGTACCCTCAAATCTAGTACAGGTAGAATGACTGGAACAGAATATAATACATCTAAGCAGAGTAGTGTAAGTAATGTGGGTTTTTAAATCCTGGTGCACTATTAACAATATAGTGTATCAAGGCCATTTATGTTAGAGTTTCTAGTTATCCTTTTCTGCCTCATTTCTGCTATGCTATTTTTCTGCCTTTGTTTGTCTAGTTTTCTCCTTCATTCTACTGCCTGCCCTACTCATTGAGGCCTTTCTGCCACTGTTCCTAAAATCCCAGTATTTTTTTCCTCTCTCTCTAGAATGTCCTTCAGTATTCTCTGTAGGGTTGGATTGGTGGTCACAAACCCCCCCAGTTCCTCTTTGTCATGGAAGCATCTTGTTTCTCCATTAATTTCTAGTGACAGTTTTGCAGGGTACATCAATCTGGGCTGGAGGTTATTTTCTTTTAGGGCTTGGAAGACTACTCCAAGCTCTTCTTGATCTGATG
>PVLA01010006.1:0-68430 GCA_004027455.1 Hydrochoerus hydrochaeris
TTTATTCTCATATTACAACCATAGTGGATTTATAGTTTGAGATGATTGTTATATCATGAGTGTTTCCTATTTTACTAAATGTTGTTTGGCATTACACCTCATGCTATTTGACTCAAAAAAAATTTGTGATGTTTTAAAGAAAAAAGAAAGGCGTTTCCACAATAAGAGCTATTTCTACCCATTTGACACAGTGTTGGGCAACCAAACAGAAAGCATTTCCGGGCTCTTGAGTCCTTTCTTGAAATACCTTGTTCCACCCTAGTGTTGCTCAATTCTCTGCTCAGCCTCTACTCTAGGACTAAAGCCAGGAAACTGGTGTCAACAATTTAGATCAGCCATGGTTTCAATTTTACTAACACAAGGCTTCCTTCTGAGGATCTCAGGGCACCTGTCACATTTAGGAAGAGGATTAAATAATGAGCGTGTGGAAAATATTTGCAGAGATCTGAGGGTAAGTGCACACTTGTAAACAAAGCACTCAGGAGGCAGGAGGAACACTGCAAGTTTGAGGCCAGCCTGGCTTCCTCAGTGAATTCAAGCTATAGAAAAATCTCATCTCAAAAAGCAAACAAACAAACAAAAAAGATTTGCAGAGAGACAGATTTGACCTCCAGGATTGTTGTTACCATCTAGTTTCTCATTGAGAACTGCTGAAAACTTGGTTTTTCCAATAAAATAGACATAATTCTGACCTTCATCAAGAGGGTCAAATGAGATTACAAATTTGAGAGCATTCTGTACAGTCGTGTGTGTGTGTGTGTGTGTGTGTGTGTCTTACTAGGTACTGAAAGAGGAAAACTATACAAGAGAAATTATTCTTTTTAAAACTTTGTGCTTTTGAAACTGCCTAGCTCTGTCACTGCTTCATGGCTTTGAAATTACTTTCCTAACCCCTGTAACTATGAAAGCATAACCAAATGTACAGGCTGCCTGCTTGTACCACTGTATCAAGCTTCATGAACTGATGATCATTAATCTACTCTTGTAGCCTATGATCTCACCCTGCTAGATAATCCAGAATTTCCAGACTGTTCTGTCTTGCCTTTGTGCCTCCTTTATCCCTCCTGCTTGTGTATCATATAAAAGCCCTAGACCACAAGAGATTGAGGCCTGATATTCTGGAATGATCCTGATCAGTGCCAGTCAATGTAAATAAATCTGTCTCCAAATCCTGGATATCATTTCAGTGCTTTTGCTTGCTGTTGCAGGATTGAACCCAAGGCCTTCACCCTGAGCTGCATTATCAGCTTCTCTTTATTTATTTTGAGACAGAGTCTTGCTAAGTCACTAAATTACTCAGACAGACTGTTAAAATTTGGACTCCTGCCTCAACCTCCCATACCAAAACTCCCACAGAGGGTCAGTCTAGCAATATGGCAAATGGATGCAAAATAAAAACAAAGAAAGGAAATTCCAAAGATGAGGAGCTCTGGGATGAATAATGGTCTCTATGGAACAAAAGACTACAAGTCCAACAGCTCTTGGCTTTTATCAGTATCAATCAGGGAGGTGGGTGTGTGTCATGACAAAGTGCTAATGAAGAGAAACTGCAGACATTGGCTGTAAGGAGAAACAGCAATTTTTTTACCAAGCACAGAAGCACTCCAATTAGCAATACCATGCATAGTTTGATGTATGTAAAGCTGACATATTTACTGACAGGTATAATTTTTTTTAATCCCATGGCCTCAGCTGAAATGTTAGCTCATGTCTTATCCCTGGGATTTCACAGGCTCTTGTTTGAGCCCTTATTCCAGCAATCAATGAGAGGGGACAAATTCTCACCATGTGCTATAGTGAGACACATTGGCATCTCAGCCAGACTCAATTGCATTCTTTTAGCCAATGAAGGGAACATCTTTTTCAATATAACCAGCTCTGTATATCTTAGTAAGCAGGGCTGAAGTAAAGGTCAGGGGAAGATGGTGGCAAAGGACTTCCTTTCTCAGAAAAATACAGTTTGGAAGTTTCCCACATTTCCACAATGCTGGGATTACAGGCACACACCACCACACTCAGGATTTTGTAACATTTTAAAGCCATAACCTATGTAAAATATGACTGCATTGGAATCAAGGTATCATGAGTTAGGTGCAAGTCTCAAGCTCTAGTGAGGTAAATTCTAGAAACAGGAATTCTCCTACCATGTGGAGCAGTGTTGGTGTCCTTACTCAAAATTTTTGCCACTGCTGGGATCTTGAAACACAAAGAAAAGTGTAGTCATCTCTTGGGCACTTTACAAGCACAGAAGCACATTTTACAGATAGCATTCAGGTCAGAGCTGTTCCCATTTTCCCTCTAAAAACCAAAGGGATATCCATATGTTCCAGTTACCCACAATGAATATATTCACTACATATGGCAAATGTGAACTAATAAAAAAATTTAGAAGATTTTTTGAAGGCCTCCCCATGAGCTAGCAGCAGCCATGTGGAACAGGATGAGAAGCAAGAAGCCAAACCACACCTTCCCATGAGCCAGCCGGCACACAGGCTGGGAGACAAGAAGAACAACGTACCCCACTCCCACCCAAACAACTGGGTGATGCAGAGGAACCTAGGCTGAGATGATAGCAACTGAAGTAAAAAAAAAAACTTAATGCTTGATTGTTTGATTGACTTTGTAGGCCTAAAGCTGGTAGTCTGAGCATCTATTTGGAGGATAACAATATGTATTACAGCAACTGTGGGGAATGTCCTTCTATCTTGTTTTTGAAAAACAAAGTTTTGTTCCATTTCATTGTTTTGTTTTAATCCTGCATCTAGTAACCTGAGCAACTATTTTGAATATAACACTATGCAGTATAACAGCCATTGTTAAATTCGCATCATCCTGTTTTGAAAACCTGTATCTCTATTGTTTTTTGTTGTTGTTGCTATCATTTTTCTTTTGTTGTTGTTTTGGTTTATTTGCTTCCTGATTTTTCTGGATTTTTTTTCTTTAAAATAAAAAAGATTTTTTAAAAACCATAGGGAAGGCTGGACATAGTGGTGCATGCCTGTAATTCCAGCACTTGATAGGCTGAGGTAGGAGGACTGATAAGACTTTGAGGCTATTCTGGGGAGTTCAAGGCCAGCCTTAACTGCATAGTGAAATCCTATCTCAAAAAGACCAAAAAAAAAAAAAACATAGAGAAGAGAGCAAAGATAAAGCTACAGGAAAAACTGTCAAATTAAGAGAAAATACTCATAAAGATAAATATGTACAGTATATAAAGACTCTCCTATAACTCAGTAAGAAAAATGAACAATAAATATGAGTAAGGAAGTTTTAGGAGAACAAATATAATTAGTCAGTAAAAGTATGCAATGAAATGTTTGAAGTATGGAGAATAACATGCCAATTACTGTCAGATGACATTACACATTGTGTATGTGTACTGAAATGCCACACTGTAGTCCACACATATGTACAATTGTGTGCTCATTTACATATATTTTTTAAAAACACATGCAGCCAAGTACAATAGCACTCACCCTAATCTCAGCTATTCAGGGGGCTGAGGCAGGAAGATCACAAGTTCAAGGCCATCTTAGGCAACTTAGCAAGACTGTGCCTCAAAAAACCATTTTTAAAAGCAAGGAGTTAAGAATGTAGGAGACTAACTCCCTGTCTCCATGCTTGTCTAGCACAAGCTTAATCTCCAGAACCACAAATAAAATAAAATGAGAAACATGTGAATTGAAATTTAAAAACAATGTGATATCCTTTGTCTATTTATTACTATGTTTGGGGGAAAAAAGATAAGAATTTGAGTTTAATAATATTAAGAACTAGGGCCAGGAACATAGCCCAACAGCACAGCGCCTGCCTGGCAAGTGCAAGGTCATGAGTTTGATTCCTGGTACCGGAAAAAAAAAATAATACTAACAGCTAAAGAAATTTGGAAAGCTATATTCTAAGACATTGCTATCTGCATTATAAGTTGGTAGAATCTTTCTTAAAAGCCCAAATCTGTCCTGGGGGCATAGCTCAGTGGTAGATGCTTGCTAGCAAACCTGAGGCTCTTGGTTCCATCCACAGGACAAAAAGAAAAAGAAAAAGTTCTGCAAAACTAGGGACAAAAGCGAGGAATACAAAGCCCTGCATTCTAAAGGCTGCAAATTCAGCCTTCAAGACATCCTGGTGCGAGAACAGGTCAGCCAGCAAATTCCCACTCATCACCCTCTCAGCCGCACACTGATTTATGGCAGTTCTAGTCCTGCTCCTACAGGGACCTCTGCCTTCCTCCAAGCAAATGAGGAAACTGATCCAAAAGAGCCTTCATGGAGACTGGAAGTACATCCCCTGGGACTCAGGAACTAGATGGTCTGGATACATTCTCAGGAGAACTCTCCCCAAGGGTTTGAAGATCTATATGAATAAGAAGACTAGTGTCAGCTTCCAATCTGGAGGATTCAGGAGCACAGAGATAGCTGAGAGAAGCCTGAAATGGCCAGACAAGGAGAGAGGCAAGAATACGTCCTTTTGGTGGGAAAAATATATGAGACACCCCGTGCAAGTAAATGCTGGCAACAGTAGCCAACTCAAAGTGATATAAGAGGCCCTGCCCAAGACAGCTGCCAGCTTTGGCAAAGGAACTATAGAGTGAGAGGCTGCCGGAAGTACCATCCAGGCAGGGGGCCATGCAGTCACCACAAGAAGTCAGCCAGAGAGTGTCTACCTTCATCCTCCCTGAAGAATCCAGCAGTGCTTCTCAGATTACAGATTCTCTTCAGATCTTATAAATCTTTCGCCTTTTACAGACACACTAATCATGTGTCCCTCTGTCCCTTTCTTGTAACTAGTTTAAACTTCAAGGTAAGAGCAGAGAAAGAGGGAAAAGAGTGCTAGGGAAGGAAGTGGATGAACAAGAAAGTACGAACTGAGCATACAGCTCAGAGGTAGAGTACATCCCTAGCATTCAAGAGGCAGTGAGTTCCATCCCCCAGAAGTGGGAGTATGAGGGAGAGAATGAGAGAGACAGAGACACAGAGAGAGAGAGAGACAGAGACACAGAGACAAATACAGGCAGAGAAACAGAGAAAAGAGTGAAATAATCCCCTCCTTTTTTTTCTTGACTGCAGGTTGCTTTAAATTAGATATGATGGTTGGGTGCAGTGGTGAACACCTGTAATCCCAGCACTCGAGAGGTGGAGGCAGGAGGATCGCTTGGAGTTCAAGGTCAGCCTGGGCTACATAGTGTCTTCAAGCCAGCCTAAACTACATAGCAATACCCTGTCTCAAAAAAACCAATAATAAAAATAATAATAATAATTTTTAAATCTTGTATCCCTGAGGGTTTGGTGGCCTAGGTACAAAGAGCTCCGATGCAAAAGTTCATATACATCTTTGTTTAATCTTGAAGATTCAAACAAATCCTGAACTCTGCTTCATAATGTTTGTCTTGATACAAACATGTTATTTTCAAACTGAACTTACTAGTTAAACTATGCACCACCACCATCATGATCAAGAATAGTAATAATAACCTTGGCATAGAGTTGATAGTCCAAGATACACCAGCCAGCTATGGAGTCTCATTATCAGGCCCCTAGGAGGCACCAGAAGCTCAGTTGTGACCGGTCACAGCCTAGTGGCGCCCTAGCTGTCAGGAGGCCTGGCGCTGTGAAGGTGAGTAAGATATTGAACACAAAGTCGCTGGCACGTGAACATCTCTCAGTGCTTTTTCTGGTTGCTGTGGGTTTGCTATTGTGTTATGGGAGGCCATGAGCTGGCACAGAAAATGACTCAGCAGCCAGTGACTGTATTTCCAGCTCTCTGCAGGCAGACAGTACCTAACAAAATGCCTGAGGTTCAGTCATTTATGAAGAGATCTATTTAGTTCCCAGCTCAGGGAGACCCTCAGCATGCTACTAAAGTCTGCTCAACTTCTGATGAGGGCTGCATGATCTTCCATGCAAGGCAGAAAAGCAGAAGCAGAAGCCAGAGTGCGCAAAAGAGAAAATGCCATGGTGAAAGAGGAAGCGAGAGAAACCAAAGACACCAAACTCACTTTGTAACACTTTCTTCATAGCTGGTTCACTCTCAAGGGAACAGCTTCTGCACCTCCATTCAGGGCCTCCTTTACCTCAAAATACCTCTCAACATCATTACATCACGGAATAAACTTCAACCAAAAACAAACCATATTCAGAGCATAGCAGTGTTAAGAGAGGAGATGCTGGCTTTCAGGACACAGGTACTAGATGAACCCACTTATATGTTCACATTTCATCTTCCCCAGGGAGACTGGCTGGCTCCCACCAAAGAACACCTCAGTTAGGCAGTGTCTCCCTCAAACCCCATCTCTCACTCTCAGCCTTGGGCAATCAGAACTACCTCCTTCAGTGCACGTAGCTCAAACCAAGGAAACTGCTGAAAGAACTTGTGGCAGCCAAGAAAAGGACGTTTCTTGATACATCTTCTGCTAAAAGGAGCATAAGCAACCCTCAACTGAGCGCAGTGGAAAGGCTGCCAGTCCCTGAGACACAGCACCCCAGATGGGCGCCTTTGGCTGCAGGAACCCTCACAAGAGTTGAGGATGCTTCCACCCAGCTTCCCTCCCTCTGTTCTTCACTGGGGTTGGGCTTCATCACAATCTGATGGCTCTCTCCACATCCTCTCCCTCTGGCATCTGCCCTCCTAAAGTCTGTGTACACAGTCTTACCACCTGCTTCTCAGAATTACTCATTTCCTGTGGAAGAGGCTTTAAACTGTTGGATAACTGCTCCCCTCCCTAGACAGCCAAAACCCACATGTAGACAGTTGGATGCCACAGACATACGCTATGCATAGAGGAGATGCCAGGAGGTCCAGCATGGAGAGTAATGAGCTCTTTCTGGAGTGCTCTAGAAGACCTAGAAGTGAAAAGAATCCAAGCACAGTGGCACACACCTGTAATTGAAATGTAGCAGCATAATTCTTTGTGAAATTGAAGAATGAATTCAAGACAAAGGAAGCAGACAAGAGGAATGTTTGTTAAGAAGAGACAAATAACTCCCAATAATGAGGAGGGGACCCAAAAGTGGGTTGCCACAGAAACTTTGTCTAGGAGTTTTTATACCAAAAAGTGATCAGGGCTCAGAGCACTCTGACCCAACCCATTGGACAAAAGTTCATTTTAAATAGAAATGGGCTTATGAGCCATCAAGGCACATAGCAGGCATGTGTCTGCAGTTATCTCTTTGCCTCTGTCCTAATGGTTTGATTAAAAGAACAAAAAGAATGAAAAAGCATTTTCCAGATAGGAGCAGAAATTGTCACAGTGGTTATCATCACCCTGCTTGTTCCCTTGCTTGTCATAGCTCTGGACTGAGTTGTCCATCTGATTCTCATTAACTCTCAACCTCAGGCCGCTGTATATCTAACCAGGTCCTGCATAATCATCCTGACCCTATTTTGGGCCCACTGCCCCTCCACCAATCTGCTGTCTTCTACCTAACTTGCCTGTCTATAATACCAACACTCTGAGAAGCTGAGGCAGAAAGGCCAAAAGTTCTAGGTCAGCCTTGGCAGTTTTGTGACCAGCAAGACCTTGTCTCAAAATGTAAAAATAAATAAAGGGCTGGGGATGTTGCTCAATGCAAAGGCCCTGGGTTCAATCCAGAGAGAGAGGGAAGAAAGGAAGCAGTGAGGAAAAGAGAATTCCCAGAGTTCTGAAGGATGAGTAGGAAAGAAAATTCCTTCCTAGTAGAGTTCCTTGATGTAGTAAACATGAGAAACCCAGAGTTCAGTAGAGCCAGAGGGTTGACCTCCACAGGGCAGCAGCAGTAGGGGAGCCTGGAAATTCCTGGTGCCTTGACTGCACAGCCAAAGACTCAGAGACAACAGGGTCGAAAGTTCTAAGATTGCTCCAAATGATTCTGTTAGCAGAAGGCATGGTATGAGGTGTGTTTGTATTTCCCATGCTGGGGATGGGAAATTTATGTCTTTAGAAAGAATAGACAGATCAAGACCAGAGACTGTCTGGGTATAGGGGAACATGCCTGTAAGCCCAGCACTCAAACAGCTGAAGCAGGAAAATCACAAGTTTGAGGTCAGCTTGGGCTACAGAGCAAAGACCCTCTCGAAAAACAAAAACAAAAAAGCATAATTAGAAGGCTACTGCCTAACAGGAGGTCATCTGTTTCTTTACATAGATGAAATGAGGAAGGAGTCAGGTCATAATAGTTTTTATTAATGAAGATAAATCTTACAACCAGTTAATCCTTTTCATTGTTTTATCTTCTAGCTAAACAGTTTATGAAATTAATCCTGCCTTCTGCCTCTCAAAGCCATGGCTAAGCAGGTCTCCCAGTAGGAGACACACTCAGCTTGTCCCTCTTCCTAGCCAGGCTTTTAGGCCCTTCTTACCTACCACAACCTTCCAAAACATTTGCTTTCTCAGCCTTATACCTAATGTCCTCCAAGAAAATCCCTACACTGGTGCCAGTTGCCAGGAGACTCTCAGGCCCTTTCACACGGCAGCAGCAGCAAAAGCAGGCCCAGCCTGGCCATCACATTCCCTCGCACAGAATCGGGAACAGCCTCCAGTTCCACCTGCTCGAACCCCCAAAGGCCTCTCTCTCCAGCAAACAGGGACATTCCTTCTGAGCCTCAGTAGGTCCTCCAGACACCAAGAGATGGGCTGTGTGCTAAAAGCCAAGAAGGTCAGTGATGAGGGGCCAATTCTGACAACCCTAGCAGGAGCTTTTCATGCTCCAAGGCAGCAGGCCCAGAGGGCGTCAGCCTGGGCTAGCGCTCTTGGTGAGGAAGTTGGAGAATTTTTTCCATGTCCAGTATACATAGTGAACATTCTCAAAGCCAAAGGTGGAAAATTGGATGTTGAACACCTACCATGGACTCTGGCAGCTTTAAATTTTTTTGTCTGTTTGCTTGCTTGTTTTGTTTTAAATTTCTGTTGGATGGATCCACACCTCTGTCTGCAACTTATGGCTGCCTAAACTGACTTGTGTGCCAAAAGTGTGACCCTGCTTGTGATGGGCAGCACAAAGACCATCTGGGAACTGGTTAGATATGACTGAGTTTTTACCTGACCCAGACCTAATGTATCAGAAGTCGCTGATTCATGAATACACTGTTCTGTGGTCTAATGAAGTAATTCCATGGGCCGGAGCTGCTTGATGCCAGAGCACTTGTCTGGCCTGCTCGAAGCCCTGGGTCCATCCCTAGCACCGCAAAACAACGAATGAAGCACTGAGGCACGCTAAAGTTTGACGGCTGCCAAGTGCAAGGCCTTAGGGATTGGAGCCCCTGGCCAAGCCTTGAGGAGGAAAGGATGTGAGGGCGAAGGAGGAGTCTTTGCTACAAGCGCTCATTCTCACAACCCCTGACCCTTTTCCCTCCCTACCTCGACCTCAGCTTCCTTCTGGCACTCTTGGGCCTCCTGGTGGCCAAGCTGAGGGTTCTCACTGACCTGATTGGCTGTTCACAGGTCACCTAACACCTCACCCAGCGTCTCTTATCCATGCCACCCGCCCCAGTAACCCACAGTCCGCAGCCGCTCTTCCTCCCGGCCCCGCCCCGCCCCGCCCCGCCCCGCCGCTCCCGGCTGCTCAGGCCTCGCCGCCCTCGGGGCACGCGAGCTGCAGCGGCTGCGAGTTCTTGCCCTTGTCGTGCCAGCACACGTCGAAGAAGGGGTACACGGGCCCAGGAAGGCGCTCGTGAAAGGCGAAGAGTAGCGTCAGCGCGTCGGTGTCGCTGGCGTCGTAGAAGGCGAGCACGCCGTCGCCGAAGCTCAGGTAGATGCCCACCCGGGTCGGCAGCCGCTCGGGGGCGCGCAGGGCGCGCGGCTCCTTGGCCTCCACGTGCGCCTCCAGCACTTTCCCGTCGCGCAGCCCCAGCAGCCAGAGGCCTTGCGACGGCGTCGCGTGCAGCCGCCCGCGCCGAGGCGCCTCTGCTGCCATCACGCCAAGGGCCCAGCGCGGCTTGTCGCCCACCTCCACTTCCCAGTAATGCTCGCCGTCAGACAACAGCTGCTGCGCCACCACCGCCACAGCCTTGTCAAACTGGCGCGCGTCCTCGCCAGCCGGCGGCGCCTTCTGCTCCGTGCACTCCACGCGGCGGCCGCCAGCGGACACCACCAGGCTGGGGTGCGCCGAGCAGGGGTCGAAGGTCAGCTCCTCCAGCGCTGTGGGCAGTTGAAAGGGAGCCCTTAGTTATTGTTTGCTCTAGGGACCACCGTGATTCCCTGGACCTCATTCCCCTCAGCTGCCAAATAAGGCTGTAATTCCTTCCCTGGGGGGGGGGGGGGGCGGGAGGTGTAGGAAAGACTGAGCTGATAACAAGGCATAGGACCTGCCACCTGCGGCCCCAAAGAGGCCCAAGGTCACAGCAAGTCATAGTCAGGAGGTCTGGTTCTCAGTCATTCCTTTGCAGGTTGATGGGGTTGAACCCAGGGCCTTTGCACTGAGCTACACTTGAACTTGGGCTACTTTTGTCTCTGCCTCAGATTCTGCAGGAATTACAGGTCTGTGCCACTACAGCTGACCTCTCAGTCACTCTTAACATGGTTTCTGGGTCTCAGCTTTCTCTTGAATAAACCCAGGATCTCTCCATTGCCACCACACACATCAACAAGAGGCAGTAATAGCTGTATCGCTCATGCCTATATGTCCCATAGCACCCAGACGTGCTCTGGTCTGTGGGAGGCAAGGCTGAGGTCTTGAACCACCCCAGCCATTGGACACCAGAGCCAGTGTCTGAACCAGGCCAGTCCCCAGGATTCCAGGAGCTCTTCAGATGCCCAGCCTATCCCAGTCCCTCCCCATCCCATAAGTAGGAATCATCATCTCCAGAGACAGGGCCTGGCCAAGGATGACACAGGAAGTCAGAGGTTCAGACCCAAGTCCCAGCCTCCCATCTGCCAACAGCAACATTCTGGAGGTCAGCAGCATCTTCCCATGTGAACTCCCTGCCCCTAGAAGTCTTCTTCCATGTGCAGGTTAGAGGGCTGTGCAGGTAGAAGCAGGGAGGAGGTACAGTGTGGGTGCCATCTTCAGTGATCCCCTGAGTTGGAATCGAGGACTCTCTGTGTGGGGCTGGCGTCTCCCACTAAAGCCCTAATTAACACACATGCCCAGAGTTTACCCCCAATACCTGGCATCAGAGCCCGGAACATCTTCTTCCACACTTGGAATTTGAAGTCATCGGAAATGACAGGCAACTGGATATCCAGACGTGCAGGGGGTGGTGACTCTGCCAGGACCTTCTGCAGCCTAGGGTCGGGAAGGTGAATGGAGGTGTCTTTGTTGGGGGAGGGCAACAGGAAGTACTCCCAGGACAGGAAGAAAAAAAAAGAGGCTTTGGGAGGAGGGTTCCAGGATTTCCCCATCTCACACACACACACACACACACACACACACACACACACACACTCCCATTAAAACTTCTGCTGGAGTTTCAGTTTGGGCATAGGAAAAAGTACTGAAGACAAACAGAGGTGATGGTTGTACAAATATACTAATGCCAGTGAACATAAAATGCACCTTAATGCTTAAAATGAGCCAAGCATGGTGGTACAAGCTTGTAATCTGCACGTAGGAGGCTGAGGCAGAAGGATCACCATGAGTTCAAGGCTAACCTGGACTATATAGTAAATTCAAGGTCAGCCTGAACTATATAGTGTGACCTGTCTTGAAAACCAAAACAAAAAAGATTGTAGAATGAATATGTAACATAAAATATACTTTTTATTTATTTTTGCTTTTTGAGACACAGTCATCTCACTATGTGACTCTGTCTTGAATTCACTATGCACCCCAGGCTGGCCTTGAACTCTCAGTGATCTTCCTGCCTCAGCCTCCCAAGTGCTGGGATTACAGGTATGTACCACCACATCTGGCTCTACAATTTATTTTAAAAAAATAAATAGCCTGCCTGGCAAGTACAAGGTCCTGAGTTCAGTTCCCAGTACCAAAAAATTAATAAAACCCAAAAAAATCTGTTGGGATAAGATGCGAGTCTTCAGCCCTTCCTAGTTTGCCATTCCAGCTTCATCGTCTCACCTGCCAGACTCTCTGCACTTGCTCTCCCCCCTACTTGTCCCGTTCCTCCAGCTTTACTCAGCTAATGCCCGTCCTTTCCTCCAGAATCAGAGCTCCATTCCTCGGGGAAGCTCCCCTTTCCAGCACTGCCTGCCTCACAGCCAGAGCGCACATGATGCCTGTGTCCCACCCCCCTTCCCTACACACACACACACACACACACATGCCTGGTTCACAACACCAGGCTTATCCATGGCCAAGGACCAGATCTGATTTGTTTCTGTGTTCATACAAAGTGCAGGGAAGCATGAAGGCACACAGTGCATGAGTGGACAGTGACTAGCCGGTGTGACCAGAAGACTAAGGCAAAAGGGGCACAGCCAGGTTGATCTTACCTGCTTGTCACCAGGCAGTATTTCTGGAGAGAGAAAAGAAAATGGAGGTGAAGCAAGCCCAGAGGACTCAGGGGACTTCTGAGGATGGGATGGGCAACCAGGAGTGTGGGGTCAGGAAGAATCAGAGCAGGCAAATGGAACCCAAGACTCAAGGCACCCCCCAGCCCTGTCCCTTTATGTGAATTAGAAAACAGTATTCCCTCCCTAAGGAACTCATATTCTCTAAAATGATTGTCCTGATAAGTATATTAACCTATACTGTCTATAATCCGAGTATGTCCAGTTGGGTACAGTATCCTTGGGCAGTGTCCAATGTAAGCATGGTCCTGAGGCTGAGGTTCTGAATATGTGACCCTAGTTCATCCCTGTCCCTCTCAGCCTCAGAGCCTCCGTCTGACAATGGATGAAGGCTCTGGAGCCCAAGCCGTTGGCCCAGGGCTCACCCGGTGCTCACCATGAGGAATTCAGTCTGTGGTTTGTCAGCCACCTCATCCAGCACCTTCTCCATCTGCCGCAGCTGCTCCAGATAAGAGTTCAGGCCTGCCAGCTCCCGCCGCAAGGCAACACCAGCCTCGGTCCAAACCCGTTCTGCCTCCCTGTCCAACGAGCCCTCCAGAGCATCCAGGAACAGCCGCATCTTGCCCAACTGCTCCCTAACAGCCCCCCGGAACCGCTGCACTGTCTCCTGTAAGGGGAGACAAACAAAAGCACTTGGCAATACATCCTCAGCCTGGACCCCCAGTCCCCACCATGCCCCACAGCATCCCCTCACCTCCGCCTCCACTAGCTGGTGCTCCAGCACGGCTATGCTCTTCTCCTTGCGTGTACAGGCCTCCTGCAGCTGCAATTTCTGCTGCGGGAGCTGAGTCTGGGAACCAGGGACAAGAAATGATAGAGGTGCTGACTACCCCACCCCACCCCTGCTACAAAAACAAACCTGCCCTCTGGAGCTGAGCCTCAGTGCCAGCTCCTCTCCAGCAATGTCCCCAGTTCCAAACCCTTTTCCATCCTCCCAGCTCTGATCATCACTGACCCTGAGGTCTGACTCCTCCCCTCCTACTATATTTATTAACTCTTTCTTCCCTGACCCCACTCTGTCAGCCGTCAGCCCCAAGGATGACCAATGAGGATAGGATTTGGCATCCCTGACCAGACAGGCAAGTGCAGCATTTGTCACATACAGCAGGCTTCCAGGGGCAAGTGAAGAATGTGTGGGAAAAGAAACACAGACTCCCCAGCTCCTGAGCCTCACCCCTTAAAAGCAGAACATCAGCCTCAGTTGGCTGAATGCCTCAGTCAGCCTCCTTGAACACTCCAGCCTCTGGAGATGGGCAGCTTTCTAAAGGCATCTTGTATGGACCAACGAAAACATATCTGGAGCTGAATCCAACCCTTAAAGCCGGTTAGTTTGTGATTCTCAGAATGCAAACCCAGGAAATCCCCTTAATAGTCCTGCAAAGCTGCATCTGCTGGGAGGTGTGTGGTCTCACGATCAGGTTGGTTCCTTCCTGACTCCATGTCTTCCAACCTGTTTCCGACCTGTCTTCCAAAGTGGCGCTGTTTCTCCCCCCAGGGAGACTGGAAGAGCCTGTAGGCAGTGTTTACCAAGGAGTCCCCACCTAGCAGGTGCCACAAGGTTGGACCATGGTTCCTCCCCAGGACATCCTCCGAGACAGTGTTCTGCCTTCTCTGGGCCCAGCATGACCAGAGTCCAAAGGTTGGAGGGCTGAACCACAGGGAAGAAGTGAGATGCCATCCAGCAGGTGTTGAAAACCCTGACTGCAGATGAATTCAAAAGATTCAAGCAGATGCTGGGGGGTGGGGTGCCCCAACCCTATCAGAACATCCTGTGGGAGACGCCCAGGCCACTTGACTGGGTGGACATCACGGACAAGCTGGTTGCCTTATGTGGTGAGGACTTTGGGCAGACCTCACGGGAACCTTGCTGCCGGATATGGGCATCTACTGGGAGGCTAACCCTAAGGCTGAGCGGGTTCTGGCATGAGCCCTGGGGCTGGGCGGCACGGTCCTCTGTTCCCTGGCTGTATGTAGACTCCAGACCCAGCCCCTCTTCCTGCCCAGACCCCAGGTGTCTGCTCCCACCCCAGGGCCCTCCTGCCTTCCTCTTCCTTCTGGCTCCTTGGGGTGGGAGGGGGCACTTTCAGGCCTCTGCATGCCCACCTCCAAACCCCCAGAGTCCAGCAGACTGGATATCCCCACTTCTGGGCTCTGTTCTGTTCCCAGGCTCTGTTCTCTTTCCTCAGATAAAGGTGAGCGAGGTTGTGAATGCTGGGGTCAGCCCCATAGATGAGCCTGGGCTGGGCGCGCTCCCATGAGGAAGGTTCTGCCGTGGGCTGAGTCTGCTGGTCTGGAGCAGGAAGGGCTTTGAGGCCACAAACTCCAGCCTCAGGACAGGTGTTCTACGACTCTAGGAGCCACTGAGGGAGCCCCAGGCACTCATAGGACAGAGACAGCTTCTCCTGCACACGGATGGACCAGGAACCCCTCAGTGCCTCCAGATCCCGCCTCCTGCCCCTGCACCTGTCGTTTACTCCAATCAGTTCTTCTTGGCACATCTTCTTGGGACCTTCAGAGGCTTCCATGCCCAAGCACAGTGTGCCCGTGTCTCCCTTAGCCAGTGCCTGTCTTTCCCGGGCATTGGAGGAAACCGCAAACTCAGGGATGCACAAAACTACGCGGGACTTCCAGAACTTCCAGCTCCAACCAGAAAAAAGCCTGCACTGCAGGGTCTGCAGCCACGCGTGCCCTGCACGTCCCACCTCCCTCTCGCACGGGCCCATCTCACGACCAGAGGTTGGGCAGTGCTGGGCATCACTGCGACCCAACTCCTGGCCATGCCTCGAGCCCCACGCCTCTAGTCTTACGGGGTCCCGCACTTGCAGAAAGTTCACCTCATCTGACTCCGCCCTCACACACTTAAGCACATGGGAAGGACGCAGCCTTACCTGCCCTCCGCTCCGCCCCACCCCGAGCCTGGTTCTGCCAGGCTTCCTTCTTTGCCTTGTGATCCTCAGATCGCCTGCCCTGAGTGCCTCTGGGCCGGGCCCAAGAAGCTCAGAATCCAACTCCTTGGAGCAACCTCCCTGTGGGTCAGCCCCTTCTATCCAACAATCCCACCCAACCTGGGCCAGGGCTTCACCTTGAGACGCTCGTGGGCCTCGGCGGCGGGCAGCAGGCGATGGCCACGGTGGGAGCCAAGCGAGGCGCACACACCGCACACGAGCACGCGGTCCTGCTCGCAGTAGATGCTCAGCGGGTCCAGGTGCTCTTCGCAGTGACCCTGTGGCACCTGCGCCAGGCCCTTCACCAGGCGCTCCAATTGCAGGTTGGTGCTGAGCACCTGCGGCCTCGTGGGTGCCTGGCAGCTAGGGCAGGGTACAGTGCCGTCCGTGGCCGGCTCCCCACCCACGCGGCCCAGGCAGGCGCGGCAGAAACTGTGGCCACACTCGAGAGTCACAGGCGCATCAAACAGCTGCAGGCACAGCGGGCAGGACAGCTCCTGGTACAGTAGGCGGGGCGCAGCAGACATGGTGAGCCTGGAGGGGGAGGGACAGCCGTCAGGGGCCACCAGGCAGTGCCCCGGCTCGCTCTCCCTCCGCTGGGTCTGTAATGCGGCAGGGAGGAGCCCCAGCCTGTAACACTTCACATCCCACACTGGGAGGGACTCTGATTTTGGCAAAGGGAAAGAGAGACTCGGTCTCCTTCTTCAAGACAGTCTCCTCTGCCTTTCTCAGACCCTATCAAAAAATATACCATATATATATATATATATCTCCCTATCGGGACCCTCCAGGAACTCTAGCTCCTAAACTCAAGCCTAGGTTCCAAGCACAGTCTTGCTCACCTTAGCCCCGGGCCTCAGCCTCTGACCCAGGCTAGGCCTCCACACCAATCCCAAATTCTCTATAACCTCCAACCCCAGCCATCTCCCCCACCTCTCAGGAATCCCCAGCCTGCCCATCCCCCACACCTCCAGGACCACCCAACTCACAGCTCTAGAGTGAGGTCTTAGGCCACAGGAGACTTCCAAGAGGAACAGGGTTAAGCCTAACCAATGCGATCAAGCCACAGGGCAGGCAGCAGGGGTACAGCAAGGACAGCAGTGGACACCAGAAAGATAAGCACACCCAGAGCAGAACACAGACCCACCAGGGCGGAGCCATGGCCCCAGAGCTATATTTAGCTGCTGTGCCCAGTTCCTCCCACCACTTCTGGAAACTGTTCTAAAAGTGAGCGCTGAGCAGTCAGCCAGTAAGCATCTTGTGTCAGGGCCACCTGTCCTGGCTCATCTACCACTCTCTCACAAGCACAGCCTCAAATCAGAGCTCAGAACCAGTGGGGAGACAGAAATGACACATACCAGGCAGAGCCCCCCTTGCTTCCCTATTTCCTCCTCCACCACCGACAGCCCCTCCCCAGTGGTCAGCCACTCGCTTCCCAAGCTTACACTGACAGGTCACCCACCTGCACAAAGCCGAAAATGTTTCCTTCCAGAGTCAAGGAAGGGCCTTTGTCTTGAGTGCCTGACACAGCCCTGGTGCCAGTGGGCTCCCTGAGTCCTTGGAGAATGAATGATAGACAGTTGAATAAATGAATGAAATGAATCCAGAGCCTGCAGCCAAACTGGATTCCACCCTGGAAACCCCAGGCCTTCCTGGGTGCTTAGCTTTCAAACCTGAGTCTAAATTTCATTCAGCATCTGACCCCATTCGTTGCTCTGACCTGTTTCTTAGCTGTATTTCCCCTCGTTCCACAAAAACTTTACACTTGCACTCACTTTGCCTGGAAGATGTTTCAAACCCACATATTGCGTAGCTTCCTCCCTTTCCTGCTTGACATCTGTGTTCAATATCACATTTTCAAGGAGGTCTTTTCCAAGGTCCTCCACATTGTTTTGAAAGTGTCTCACTGTTTTGCCCTCAATCCTCCTGTTTGAGCCTCCCAAATACTAAAACTGTAGATGTCTACCATCTAGCACATTCCATGGATTTAAATCTGATTTCATACCAATATCTGCCCTCCCTGTTTTTTCATTCTAACATTTATCACCATCTGACATGAAATATATCTGTTTGTTGGTTTATTGTCTGTTTTCTTCTACCAGAATATAAGTTTTGTTCAATGCTTGTCTCCAGCTTAGAATAAAATGTGTGGCACAAAATAAGTGCTCAGCTAATGATGAGTGAACACACAGACTCATTATTTCTCATTTGACCTTCAGCTTTCTCTCTGTGCCAGCTTCACCCAGTGTTTACCTAGTTTTTCTCATTCCTCTCAAGATACCCCCTGCCCCATTTCTGTTTTGTTAGGGACAGAAGCTATTTGGCGGATTGGTTTTCGAGACAGTGTCTTCCTAAATTGTCTCAGCTGGCCTCAGATTCATGGTCTTTCTGCCTCAGCCTCTTGGGTGCTGGAATTACAAACTCTGAGTTTCTGTTTCTGGCTCTTTATCCTCCCTTTGGATTCTCTCTTTGTCTTGCCTTGGGAGTTAAACATTATCTCAAAAGTGCACATGAGCTATTCTGAATCAAAGCCAGATTTTTATTAAGTAACTCATAATAAACTAAATGCTCTATACCCCTTTTGCCCTTGGATTACAATTATCCAGATTTCCCACAGGTAAGCACCAAGGAAAAACTATCTTCTTGCTGGTAAATGTCTCCTCTTAGCCCAGTGCTCTAGCAGGCAAATAAAATATCCCTAGGAGTCAGATAGCCCTTTTCATGCCTCAGCTCTATACGAGTCCTAGCACTTGTCTCCAGGTTCCAGGATGCATCCTTCCTGCATGTTGCAGGCCAAGGGCACCAGCTTCTGCTGCCTAGCTGCCCACTTGGGATCCTTGGTGCTTTGGGGGCTAAAACTATGAACCTTGCTCCAAGTTTTGTTATCTTTTTAAATCAGAGCAATTAAGAGAGCTGCCACTGAGACCGGGCCACAGCCATGCTGAAACCCAAGAGGCTGCACAAAGAAGCAATTCTCCCACCACCCTCTTGGTAAGCACTTCCCTCCGGCGTGAGCCAGGAAGAGATCCAGTAGTGTCCCCTGTGAGCCTACCAGTGCGCAGGCTTGGAATCAAATATCCCAAACTCCCCCCCCACCATTAGCAACTGGAGACAGAGGTCTGAATATCTCTTGGCAGGATAACTATATGCCATATAGCAAATATGGGGAGTCTCCTCTATCTTCTCTTTGAAAGCAAGTGTTGTTTTCAGTTTTGTTTCATTATGATTAATTGCTTTACTCTAGTCAATATTCTCTTTCGATTGGTTTTATAATGTTCTGTCTTTGGTTTGATTTTGCTATACCTAACTGACTAGACAACTATTGTGAAGATAATGAGATACACTATGGTACCTATTACTGTTATCCCGGTAACCTGCTGTGAAGCTCTGTACCAAATTCTCTGCCCTGTCTCAGTTGGCTTTGTTCTGTCTTGTTCTGTTGTATTTCTACTACCTTTAAAATAAAAAAAATTTAAACATAAAAAAAATAAATCAGAGCAATTATCTATATAAATGGCTGCAGATCTAACTCTCTTGGCATATGAAAAAACCACAGGAAGCCAGTGTTCTTTTACCAGGACATTGAGAAACCTAGGGAAAATTTTATTTCCCCTTCTCTTTATCTCCAAGTCTATAATTTCTTCTCCAATTTGGGTTTTATTTTTGTCTTTGTGGTACTGAAGACTGAACCCAGGACCTTTGCACTGAGCTACATCTCCACCTTTTTTTTTTTTTTTTAATAGGCTCTCACTAAGGCTGGGCTCCCAATTTGCCATGCTTACCTCAGCCTTCCAGAGTGCTGGGAGTAGAGTTGTACATCACCACATCCAGTTCCTTCTCTGACAGTTCTGACAGGTCAGCTTTAGTTTTTGGTTAATAACAGGAAGAGTGTGAGGAGAAGTGTATTTTTGGAGCTAATCTCTGAAGCCACCAGCTACTTCACTTAGTCTTAAAAACCAGTATCAACCATGATGAGTGCAATCATTACGTACTACTAACGCGTACTAATAAAAATTAAATTTTAAAAATCCAAAATTTAGATCTCATCTGGAGTTTCCATCATTGCTAAGTTGGAACTGAAAGTATCATGGTGAGGTAAGGAGCTAGATAGGATCAAAAATTCAGCATTAATAATAAATTAGAGAGACAGAGTTTTAGAAAAGAAGATGATGTATTTATGAGGAAGAAAAAAACGGAAGACAGAAACAACCTGCTCCAGAGAGAGGGCAGGTTGAGAAAATGAGTGCAAAGCAAAAGTATTTTATTGTAAGTATTGCAGGAAGCACAAAGCCACTCCAGGGGAGGAGTGGAGGTGCTCAGAGCAGAGAAAACACTGAGTCTGGGGCCCTGGCCCTGTTTTTTGGGGCAGAGGTCCCATCTGCACACCCCACCCAGAGTCAAATTGATTAACTAGATAATGGGCTGTGGCTAGGGGTTTGGTTTTGTGGGTTAATGGGAAATTGGGTAGGCATGGCAACCCAGACTAAAAGGGAAACTGCTGTCTACACAGAGGTAGGTATCAAAGCCACAACCTGTCAGCTTCAAACCACAAAGCTGCTTGAAAACTGCTTGCTGCTCCTGTTGCAGCAAAACTGAGCCTGGAAAAGGAAGTCAGGAAGCAGTGAGCGGCTTTACTTTACACCAGTGGTCCCTCCTGGAATAACTTCCAACAAAAGCAGGCAGGGAGTGTCTGTGAGCCAGCATTTTTATATGAGGCATAAGCAGGGGTTACAAAGGCAGGATGGGACAGCCTGGCGGTTCTGATTGGCATGCAGGTGAGATCATCCGTTACAGGGCTAGGTTAACGACCATCAGTCACAAGACTAGATTAACAACCACAAAGCTGGGTACAATCGAGTATGCTGTATCTTCAGTAACACTCTTGTGGTTACAGGGGTCACAAAAGTAATTACAAAGTCATGAAGCAGTTACAGAGCTAGGCAGTTTCAAAAAAACAAAGTTTTTTTTTTTTAAGAACACAGTTTTTAAAAGAACAATTTTTCCTAGTATAGTTTTCCTTTTCATTCATTGCCACACAGAGCCTGCATTTTACCCTCCAAAAAGGGCTTAGGTATGTCCCTGCATTTATGCTATATTGTGCTTTCTGGTTTGTTTTTTGTTTGTTTGTTTGTTTGTTTTGTTCTCTTTCTTTACCTTTGTCCTTTTAAGTGGTCCTAAAAGAATTCCTCTAATAAAGTTTTAATTCCATTAGTCAGGATTAGCCATTAAATCTAACTGCAGAGGCAAAACCAACTTTTAGTAAGATTTTTTACTTATTTTTTAATAAAGCCTAATGAGACCCTTATTCTATTCTTTCCCTGCCCACAGACCACTATACCTTAAAAAGGTTCTGGTCACTTGGCCCTATCTGCCATAGGAATTGTTACCCAGGACAGGGATGTGACAGCCAATTCAGTCCCTCTCTGTAGATGGGCCAGGTAGGGCCTCTAGCCCATGAAAGGGATGTCCATGGCCTTAAGGAGACTGCAGGACCAGAAAGGGTGAAAAGCTATGTCTGGGAGAAGAAAAGGTAAAGAATTAGCGTTACTGACCTTAAAAATCAAGCTCTCCAAGTTCCCTGAAGCAGGGGAGCTCAAAGGAGACAAGCTTCAGTTTTTCCTAATGGAGAGCTTCCCAACAGCTACAGCAAAAAGTGTCATAAAAGCTCCTTATTATTGGACATATGCAGAGGGAGGACAGAAAACCCCCAAGTAACACTGCTACAAAAGTAGGACTCCAAGGTGACATCATGGGCTCTTGCTCAGTGCCCCCTGGGAAAATCACCCACCTTTCTGGGATTCATCATTTTCATCTACATCACAAGAATGAGTAGAGTAACATCATTTTTTTGTACTGGGAATCAAACTCAAGATCTTGCACTTGCCAAGCAGATCCTGTGCCACTGAGCTATATCCCTAGCCCTAGTAACATCATTCTTGCAGGGTTACTATGTGAATTAAACTAAATAAACAGATTAAGGCAGGTGTGATGGCACAGGCCTCTAATCCCAGCACTCAGAGAGCTGAGGCAGGAGAACCACTGTGAGTTCCAGACCAGCCTGGGCTACAAAGTGAGCTCAAAGCCAGCCTAAACTTCACAGCAAGACTGTGTCTCAAAAAGACAAAAATTATATATATTGTTATAATTAACATTGCTTATTATTCTAATGGATCTTCCTTACAGCCCTATAAAATTACTAATATCATCCCTACTTGAGATTTGGAAACAAAGGCACAGAGATTTATGTGCCAGGACTATTCCAAGCACTTCAGAACTCTTAATTCACATAGGCTATAATAATCCCTCTGTTCTTACTATAAACTTGTTCCTTATATACTTGTACATGGGGAAATGGTGGTTTGAGGCAAATGGGCCCCTCTACCTGCAGGGAGCTAGCTTTAAATAAGTTTTCTTTTTCACCAAAATAATTGTCCTTTAACTTGACCAGCAGCATGCAAATGAACCTAGGTGGCTGGTGACAGTTTGGCAGGCAGTTCCTGGCTTCCAAGCATTTTGGGTCTCTCAGTTCCTACTGGGGAGGTTTCAGGCACTTGGGGAAAGGGACTGACTGCTTTTGTCTAGCTAACTAACACTTGGGACTCCAGGGACATTCCAACAGCTGCCAGAGACATCTTTCCCATTTGTGGCATCGCCTGCCCGTAAACACTTTCATTGGTGGGAGGCAAAAGGTTGTTTGGGGAGCTGACAGGCTCTTCCTGAGTTGCCACTGGAAAGTACACTCCAGGAATCTACAGTTGCCACCATTTAATCCAATGGAACAGTCATGCAGACTTGTCCTTGGATCACTCAGCAAGGCCAAATTGGGTGAAAGTAACCTGGGGGCCCATTTGGACCTGCAGGTCATATTGAGCACTAACTGGTGTAAGAAGAAATTTAGAAGTAGAAAAAAATTCTAGGTATTTGTTTTGTTGGTTTGGAGTATTCATTTGGTTTGTTTGATTTGCTTGGTTTGTTTTGGTTTCTTTTATCTTTTTATTAAAACCACTCATTTCTGAAATGGGCAGCTGAGCTTCTGTACCACTTAGGAGTCTTCTAGGCTTCATACTGACTAACAAGACAGACTACTACCAGGATCTTATGGCAAAAAAACAGCTGATACACTATTGCAACACTGCATGGTCTACACATATACATGATAGGCTTTGGTGAAAAGCGGCCACCTTATGGTTCTTTAAACTATCATATCATTTCATGATTGGAGTTGTTTTCTGAAGAATCAAATAAATGGAGTGAAATTTCTTATATGTGGGCCTCATGGTACTAAAAAGAAGGGAGTAAATTGATTGTTCAGGGAAAAAAGTAAGGTTTTACTCTCTCCCAGATGGTAAAACTTGGAAAGAAAAAAAAAATGAAGAAATTAATTTTTCAAGTGCTCTAAATCCATCCCCAGTGGGTCCGAGGGCCACTGACCTCCCAGCCCCATGAAGAATAAGGGAGCGTCTGGAGTTGCAGCTCTTCCGCCATATGAATGCACAGCAGGACTGTTTTGCCCCTTTAAGACCTGACAGGGCACTCAGTTTGGCGTGAGAGTTTCCCATTTGGGGGCAGGACAATATCTATCCTCTAAGGCAGTATCCAGTTGGAAGCTTGATCAGAATAGGGCTGCAGATCATTACTGTTTTATAGTCCATTCTTAATCTCTAATTTTTTTAATTTTTATTTTATTTTATTTTATTTATTTATTTTGTACTGGGGAGCAAACCACAACCTCATGATTGCAAGGCAGGCACTTATCCCACTGAGCTAAATCTCTGGCACAATCTCTAACTTTTTAAACTCGAAGAATTCTACTCTATCATATAGAGATGACCCCTGGGGGGCTGGGGATTTAGCTCAGTGGCATAAGCACCTATCTGGCAAGCACAAGGTCATGAGTTTGATTCCCAGTACAAAAAAAACAGAGAGAGAGAGAGATGATCCACAGAGAATGACTGACTTGTCTCTGTTTCTGCCATTCACTCTCCCATATAAACAGATGTTCAAGCTCTGCTGAATACTATTGTATGTACAGAAGAGAGAAGGTTAGTGATAGACAAACCCATCAAAGAAACACAGAAAATCCTATAAGGTACCCTGGTCCTGTTCAGGCTTTTCCACCAGTAGATCTTGATTAGGACCCAAACAATGGGAGAATAATTCTAGTAGATACTGTAAATTATAAGCAGTACACTCTAGATGGACTTAGGAAAGGTATACCCAAACTGAGAAGTTTGAATAAAATACAGGAACTTCAACAGAAGACAGAAAAGGATACCTCTGAATTTCTAGAAAGGATTTACCAGACATATCAGAAGTGCACTCTTTATAGGACAAAGTATGCCTGATGTTCATACAAATCTTTGAAAATTAGAGGGAACTATAGGAATAAATCCATCTCAATTAGTAGATAATGCCTTTAAAATACATGATGCAAAAGAAACAGAAAGAATGAGACAGACTACAATCTTCATAACCTCTGTAAGACAGAGCACAAGAAAGGGAAAAGGACATAGCTTATACCTAGATTTTCCCCCAAAACCTCATGTGCTCATAGGTGGAGCTTTTGAGAGGTGACTGGATGGGTTATGGGTGTGTGATACTAGATTATGGGTGTGTGATACTGGATTAGTCCACTGATGGGTTTATAGCTAGGTGTGATGTTGACAGGTGAGGCCTGATGGGAAGAAGTGTGTCACCACAGGAGGGCCTGGAAGGATATATGCCCTTCTTCCTTGCTTGATTGTTCTCTACCTCCTGCCTGCCATGCTATGAACTATTTCTCCTCTGCAATGCCCCTCTGCCATGCCACCCTGCCTTGGAGCCAGCTGGCTATGGACTGAAACTTCTACAAAGCATTGGCCAAATAAACTATCCATCCTTTAAATTGTAGGTGTTGGGTATTTTTTCCAAGCAACAAGAAACTAAGTCAAGGACCAATGGCATGCTGACACATGATGAAATAATACTGTGATTCAGGTGATAAATGATGAATGGCAGAGCCTCTTTTTGGTCTTTTAGAACCAATTGTGATTTCCCCACTAGAGACCCTGACAATAGGAAATCAGATGATGGACTTTTTAGTAGATATGGTGTTAGTTATTCTGCTACTAATACAAAAATGACTTGTGTCTGTATCACAAGAGTATGGGGGAAAGACAGCAAAAGTCTTTCCTCAACCTATGAAGTGTCAACAAGGGGATTAAAGATTAAAACACGACTTTCTTTACATGCCAGAGTGCACAATTCCATTATTGGGATGAGATTTGTTATGCAAATTAAATGCTCAAATAACTTTCTCTCTGAAAAGGCAACACTTTCATTTGCAGGTCTCTCTGGAGCCTTAAGTTACAGATGCTGTTTGTTCACCCTAAGGAGACAACAGAAGAATTCTTTTCCCCTGAGATCTACAAGAAAGTGAGCAAAATTATATGGGCTGTGGGACGCTAGGGTCCAGCACTAAATCCACAACCACTAAAGGTTGAATTAAAGGAAGACTGTTTATACTTCAAAGGAAACAGTATCACTTCATAAAGAAGGCTTTGAAAGGGACTCAGTCGATGTTGAAATATGGACCAATTTGTTCTTGTAGGTTCCCCTATAATACTCCAATTTGGCTTAAAAAATACAAATAAGCATAGGTTTGTTCAGGATTTGATAGCTATTAATAAACATACAGAAAAAAATAAAAAATAAAACTGTACAGGATTTTCATCTTACAGTGCCAAGTCATTATACTTTATTGACTGTCCTACATTGAGGTTATAGTTGATTTTCAGTATTAGACCTTAAAGATGCATTATTCTGCATTCCAGTGCAGGACAAGGTTGCTATTTGCTTTTGAGTGTCAGGCTCTGTTAAAAAAAATTAAAAAAAAAAAAAAGGCCACTTTCTAATAATGTTGGCCTGTATTGCCTCAAGGTTTTAAGAATTCTCCCACCATTCAATTATAAGCAGGGCTCTTGCTGCAATATATTAATAATGGTCTGCTAATAGCAAGTCACTATTATTAAAGATATCTAATACCATCTTGGTGCTTAATCATTGGCACACTGTGAATATGAAATGTTTCTAAATAAGGCTCAAATTTATAAACGGAAAGTGAATTATCTTGGGTTCCAAATAAAAGAGAGAGAATGAAGTCTAATGCCCAATCAGAAAAATGCAATTATCAACATCAAAGCTCCTATAAATAGGAGACAACTGCAAAAGTTTCTAGGAATAGTATGTTTCTGCCAAACTTGGGTTCCTGAATCAGATCCCTTTTGTTTGTTTTTGTTTGAGATATGTTCTGGCTATGCAGTTCAGGCTGCCCTTGAGCTCACTTTGTAGACCAGGCTGGTCTCAGATTTGCAACAATCCTCCTGCCTCAGCCTCCTGAGTACTGGGATTACAGGTGTGCACCACCACACCCATTATATTGTCAGATCCGTTTATGAAATGTTAAAGGGACTGGATTCAGAGCCCTTATTTTGGACTGCTGAATGCCAACAAGCATTTGACACTATTAAAGAAAAGTTAACCTCAGCACCAGCCCTGGAGTTACCTAGTCCTGAGAAATCCTTTAGATTGTACATCTATGAGGGGCAAGGCATTGGGATAGGAGTATCCATTCAGATGCTTGGAGAATCCCCCGACCTATAGCTTATTTCTTCAAACAATTGGAACAGACAGAAAAGGGATGGCCATCCCACCTCAGAGCAGCTGCAGCAGATCACACCTTGGGACAGTCTATTATGGTGCTTTTACCTCACAAAGTGTTGGTTTTGTTAAAGTAAAAAGGGTATAGGTTGACAAGCAGGTCATTCTATTAGATAACCCAAATGTTTTCTTTTTTAAATTTTTTTAAATTTTATTTAAAGAGGGGGGAAGCAAAACAGAAAAAAGGTTAGAAACAATACAGAATTTCAAAAAAAATAAACAGTAAGAAATCACTAGTTGATTAATTACATATTGTCTTCTTAGACATAGTTGTTCAAGTTGCAAAATTAAAGCATACGAAGTGGACATCCAAACGATTAGGTTGCAAATAGTTCTGTTCAATGATCCAATAAAAACTTAGCAACATGGTTATCAGTCCTACACACTTAAACATAAATGCAGTTATATCCTTTAGAGCACTTTCTTTTCCTTCTTTTGCTTTTTAAGTCCATTATCTGTTTAGTTATATCATGTTTCAGGTTGCTCAGTACCTTACTGATCTGTTTTGTTGTTGTTATTTACTTTTTTTATTTTTTCTTATTTATTATTATTTTTTATTTATTTATTTATTTTGAAGGTAGTAAAATACAGCAGAACAAGACAGGACAAAGCCAATTAAGGCAGTGCAGTGAAATTGGTATAGAACCTCACAGCAGGTTACCGGGATAACAGCAATAGATACTATAGTATATCTGGTTTTCTTCACAATAGTTGTTCCTTCAATCAGGTAGAGCAATATTGAAGGAAATACCGAAATTATTAAAACAGAATATTGAATAGAGTAATACCATTGATCAGAACAGAGAAAAACAGAGATAAA
This sequence comes from Hydrochoerus hydrochaeris, assembly GCA_004027455.1. NCBI lineage: Eukaryota > Metazoa > Chordata > Mammalia > Rodentia > Hydrochaeridae > Hydrochoerus > Hydrochoerus hydrochaeris. Next base: position 26,903 of record PVLA01010006.1, read on the forward strand.
AATATTTGCCTTCAAAGAGATGGCAGAAGAAAATCCCCCTGATTTGCTATATTGCATATAGTCAAACTTGCAAGAGATGCTCAGATCTCTGACTCTCACTTTCTAGAGCGGCGGGGGGGGGTAGATGAATGTTTGATTCTTAGCCCTCACACTGGTAGGCTCACAGCCACCCACCAGAGCGGTGAGTTGGCTGCCTGTTTTCCCAGCGCCCCAAGTTCCAACAGGGCGCGCATCTCAGGAAACGCTGATACGATTCTCGCCCTTGGGTGGCTGCAGCTTGGGAGGCCACAGCCACTTACCAGAGCAGCATGCTGGCTGCATGTTTTCCCAGCGCCCCAAGTTCCAACCCCAAATGTTTTCTTATAAACTACCACTGCCCAAAATTCAGCCAATAGTGGAAACTCTGATTTAGAACATGACTGCTTTTAAATTCTTGGCACAGTTTATCCCAGAAAGCCAGACCTGTTGGACCAACCACTGGCAGCTTATGGTTAGGAACTGTACAAGGATGACAGTAGCTTCATAGAAGAAGGAAGGCACTGAGCTTGGATGCTGTGGCAACACTGGACAAGATAATGAAAGCCCATGCCCTGCCCACTGGCAACTCTGCACAAAAGAATTAACTGCACTCATTTGGGCCTTACAGATGTAACATTTTTTACAAGAGAAAGCAGTAAACATCTATACCGATCCTGAGTAAGGTTTTATGTCCTTCAGGAAACAAGGATATCAAATATCCAATGGAAATATTGGCTCTGCTTAAAGTGGTCTTTTTCCCAACACAAGTGGCTATGATGCACTGTCCAGGACAACAAAAAGCAAACTTCCATAAGGCAAAAGGGAGTCAGAAGGCTGACAGAGCTGTGAAACAAGCTACTAGAGAGACAGCTCCCTGGGGCTTTGATACCTGACTTGGACCTATCTCAGTTTGAGCTTTATTCCACAGAATGAGATGAGGGTCAAGCTCAGGAATGGGATTCCACTAAGGTAGACTCAAACTTGCTATGGAAACTCTGGAATGGCTATGGGGAGATCTTACTCCCTGAAGCCCTAGGACTCAATTTTAAAACACCTGCATTATGGCCAGGATACATTGGCAGATTTAATATTGCCTTATCTAAAAGGGTCACATTTTTAAAAAAATTATTCAAAGGATTACACAAGATTGGTATTTGTGTGCTAAAAATCATCCTAAAACTCAATGTAATCCATCTCGGAGAAGAGTGCAGTATAAAGGAGTGCCCCCCACCCTTTAAAATCTAGTAAAGACTTATTCAGATGCCAAAAACTACAGGTCATTTTAATTTTTTATTAGTATGCGTAGATACTTTCTCCTGGTGGGTAGAGGCATACCCTGCAAGAACTGAGAAAGCAACAGAAGTGATTAAATTTCTGCTTGAAGAACTATTTCCAGGTGTGGACTGCTAAACTCTATTCCAAGAGACAATGAGCCGTTGTTTCTGAAATCACTCAAAAGGTGAGAAAAACTTTGCAGAGAAACTGGAAACGACACCTATCAAGGAGCCCACAGTGGACAGGAAAGACAAAAAAGATGCCCAGATTGGCTTTGAACTCACAGCAATCCTCCTGCTCCAGCCTTCTGAGTGCTGGGATTACAGACATGTACCACCATGCCCAACTCTTAGATATCTGTTTAAAATCTTGTTTTAAAATTCTGGTTGAACCCAGGTGTGATGGTGTGTGCCTATAATCCCTGAGGCAGAAGTACTGCCACATGCTCAAGGTCAGCCTAAACTATATGGCAAATTCAAGGCCAGCCTTAACTACACAGAGATATGCTGTCTCAGAAAAAGTCTGGTTACATATACAACTATTTTACAATTTGTCCTATTTTAAAAATGTAATTCAGCTAGGAGTGGTAGTGCATGTCTATAGTCTAAACATACAGGAGACTGAGACAGGGGGATGGCTATGAGTTTGAGGCCAGTCTGGGCTACACAGTGAGTTCAAGGCCAACCTGAACTACATAGCAAGACACTGTCTCAAACCAAAAAAAAACCACACAAACAAATAAGTAAGTAAAATAAAAAACATAATTGTCTTGGTATAATGCAGTCAGTCATAATTGTTGCCTTAATATCTATTAAAGTTACTAACTTGTTTTTGCTAAATTGTCACTTCTTGTACTGTTCACAGTCCTATAACTGGTCAAAGACATGTTCCTCTTCTTTTATAAATTTTATTTTAAAGAGGAAAACATAAACAAACAGTGAAAACAAGTTTCAAAAGTAGTAAAACAATATTTGATACATTGCATATTGGTGTCTTGTAGTAGTTGTTCAGGGTACAAGGCATAGGCATGATAGCTTATCTAAAACAATACCAGCACAAAACATCCTTTTCAAGGAACAGAAGCTAGCTGTGTAACTACTTTAACTATCTTGTATATACATTATTTTTCCTTTTACTCATTCTTCCTTTCCCCATCACAGTTTGTCTTTTATTTTGAACAGTTTCTTCCTGATTCACAATATCTCAAGATGCAAACAAACCTAAAAAGCAACAAAAATAAAATGACAACAATAGTAGCTATATAGGTTTCAAAACAAGATGCTAGGAATTTAACAATGGTTGTTATATTGCATATTGTTATCTCAGGTTACCAGATAAAGGAATAAAACAAAACAGTAAAATTGAACCAAACATTAGATTTCAAAAACAAGACAGGAGGAAATCCCTCACAGTTGCCACAATGTACACTGCCATCCTCCAAATAGATGCTCAGACCACCAGCCCCCAACCTGCAAAATCAATCATATGACACAGCATCAAGACATTCCTTTCTGGATAAAAAAGATTTGGTCTTTTTATACAATGGAGTACTACTCAGCCATAAAGAAGGATAAAGTGGAGACTTTTATAGGTAAATGGGCGCAACTTGAGACCATACTCATTAGTGAGATAAATAATACACACATGTGTAAACATTGTATTTTTTTATTTTAAAGAGAATAAAACAAAACAGAACAAAGCAAATCAGAACAATGCAAGCAACACAGGACTTCAAAACAAGACAACAGGAAATGAACAGTGACTACTATAATGTCTCTTGTTTTCTTCAAAATAGTTGCCCATACCTTCACACACAATAATATCAAACATAACAAATAGCATAAAATCAATCAAAAGAATAAAAGCAGTACAGGACTTCAAAACCAGATAACAGGAAATGAACAATGGTTACTATAATGTCTCATTTTCTTCAAAACAGTTGTCCATATTATCACACATAATAAAATCAAATAAAACACAATAGGATAGAACCAATCAAAACAAAAGAATAATAGCATTATAGGAATTCAAGTCAAAATGATAGGAAATCAGCAATGGCTACAATAATGTCTCATTTTCTTCAAAATAGCTGTTTATACCATCACACATAATAAAATCAAACAAAACAGAATAAAACCAATTAAACAAACAAATGAAAGCATTATAGGACTTCAAAACAAGATAATAGGAAACCAACCATGATTACCACAATACATCCCATTACGTTCAACACAGCTGCCCATATCATCAGACACAGTAAAATCTAACAAAATAAAACAGACAAAGGCAAACTTAACAAAAGTGTGAAAACAATACAAGAGTTCAAGACAAGAAAATAAGAAGTCAACAGTGGTTATCACCTTCCCTTCCTAGGTATTTCCCCCCCTATCACTTTTATAATATCTGTTGGCTTTTTGGATCCCACTAACCCCTTCAGTTTTTTATGTTAGGGTTCACCCAGATAAGTTCAAACCATTTCATCCATGAACATGATCTCCAGTTGCATCCATTTACCTACAAAAGCCTCAAAGTTATTTTACTTTTTAGCTGGGTAGCTTTCCATTGTATGAAAATATCGTATCTTTCTTATCCATTCTGTGACTGATAGGCAAATTACTTTTGCTTTTTTTCTAGTCTCTTGTCACATGGAACAACTGTTTTCTCTCCTTTGATTTTCAATCTGTGAATTTCCTTTCAAATTAAATGTGTTTCTTGTATACAGTATATTGATGGATCTTGTTTCTTGACCCACTCTCCCTGTGTTTCTTTTTATTGCTGACCTGAGGCCATCTACATTAATGGTTACAACCAGCATACATTGGTTTGTCTCTGCCATGCTATCCTCTTGCTGTTGGCCCCCCACTTGTCCCCCTCATTCAGTTGCTTGTCCTGTTTGGCGATCCTCCTCTGCTGCTATTCCTGGAAACATGGTCATCTTTATCTCTTTCTAGAATATCCTTCAGCACTCTCTGTATGGTTGGTTTGGTGGTCAAGAATTTCTGAGTTGTTTTTATCATGGAAGTATCTTATTTTCCATCAATTTTGAAAGACAGTTTTGCAGGGTACATCAATCTGGGTTGGAAGTTGTTTTCTTTCAGGATTTGAAACACTTCACTCCAAACTCTTCTTGACTTGATGGTTTGTGTTGACAAGTCTGCTGTGATTCTGATTGATTTTCCTTTATAGGTGATGTTTGTTTTCTCTAATAGATTTTAATATTCTCTTCTTGTGCTGAATTTCTGGGGTCTTGATTATTATATGTCTGGGTATAGATTTATTTTGGTTATGTCTAGTTGGACTGCTATATGCCTCACTTATCTGTATAGCAGATCTTTTCCCCATGTTTGGGAAGTTTTCTGCTATCACTTCTGTAAATAGCCTTTTTATTCCATTTGTGTTGAGCCCTGCCTCTTCATTGATACCAACCACTCTTAAATTATGTTTCTTTGTGTTGTCTTGCAGCTGTTGAATTGCAATTTCCTGGTTCCTTGTTATTTTTAAGAGATCTTTCCTTTCACGATTGCTAGCTGCAATCCTGTCTTCACGATTTGAAAGCCTATCTTCAGTTGGGTGTGGTGGTGCATGTGTGTAATCTCAGCATTTGGGAGGCTGAGGCAGAAGGAGCAGTGCAAGTTTCAGACCAGCCTGGGCTACAAAGTGAGCCCAAGGCCAGCCCGAACTGCATAGCCAGACCTTGTCTCAGAAAGACAAAAAAAGAAAGTCTATCTTTAGTCTCTTTCAAGTGGTTTTTCCAGCTTTCACTAGAATTTTCCTGGATATCTCTTTGAATCTGTTTCATGCATTGTAATTTCTTTGTATATTGTTCATTCAAGGTTTCCATTATTTTCCTATGCTCCTCTTTTTTATCTTTAGATATACTGAGCAATTCTTTCATTATATTTGTGATTTCTTCCTTTACCTGAGACATTATTTCTTTTTTTGTTTGTTTGTTTGTTTAATGAAAAAAAGTGAAACAGAAAGGGTAGAAATAACAATTTCCAAAAAAACCAGTAAGAAATCACTAGCTGATAATTACATATTTTCCTCTTAGAAGTAGCTGTTCAAGTTACAAAAGTAAAGCATACAAAGTGGACATTTAAACAGTGAGACTGCAATCAGTTCTGTTCATCTATCCAACAAAAACTTAGTAATATGGTTATCAATCCTACACACTTAAACATATATGCAATTATATTCTTTAGAATACTTTCTTTTCCTCTCTTTTTTTTACAATAACTATAATCAATTCTCATAAACTGTTTAGAAGTTCTACACATGTATAAGTCTCTACATGTATACCTATCCTTTCTGTAGTAGAGGGAAAAACAAATCAAAACAAGTCAACAAAACAAATTCCTAGAAAAACACGAAATGAAAAGGACATATAAAACCACCATACTAGGTGATCTACAGTAGTTACTATGATGTCTCTTGTTATTTTCAATAAAATTATCTATATCATCAGGCATAGTATAATTAAACATAGCAGTACATAGCATTATCTATTAATAAAAACCAAACATTGGAAACATTATATGACTTCAAAGGCAGTTAATAATCAAACCAGAATGGGCATCATATTGAATCTTGTCATCTTGAAAGTACTTGCCTCTGCTCTCAGACTTGACACTATCAAGCATACCAGATTTGAATAAAATCAGTCAAGACAAAACAGTGATATCTTCTCTGCCTTGTCTCTGCTATGCTATTTTTCTGTCATTGTTGTTTACTTTTCTCCTTTGTTCCACTGTCTGCCCCTTTCATTGAGGCCTTTCTGCCATTGTTCCTGGAATCCTGGTGATTTTCTTCTCTCTCTCTAGAATGTCCTTCAGTGTTCTTTGCAGGGTTGGATTGGTGGTCACGAATTCCCCCAGTTCCTCTTTGTTGTGGAAATATCTTGTCTCTCCATTAATTTTGAGAGACAGTTTTGCAGGGTACATCAATCCGGGTTGGAGGTTATTTTCTTTCAGGGCTTGGAATATTTCACTCCAAGCTCTTCTTAATTTGATAGTTTGCATTGAGAAGTCCACTGTGATTTTGATGAGTTTTCCTTTATAGGTAATCTGTTTCTTTTCTCTGACTGCTTTTAATATTCTGTTCTTGTGATGGATTTCTAGGATCCTGATTATTATATGTCTGAGTGTAGATCTGTTTTGGTTGTAGCTGGCTGGAGTTCTGTATGCCTCATATATCTGAACATCACTTCCATTTCCTATGCTTGGGAAGTTTTCCTTAATTATTTCTGTTACTAGCCTTTTTATTTCATTTGTATTTGTCCCTGCTTCTTCATTCACATTTTTTATTTTTAAGTTATAAATCCTCTTGTTGTCTTCTAGCCTTTGTATCATTACTTCCTGGTTATTTTTAAGAGATCCTTCCTTTCATGATCATACATTGCAAATCTATCTTCAAGTTTTGAAAGTCTGTCTTTAGTTTCTGCCAAGAAGTTTTTCCATCTTTCAATGGAGTTTTTAATTTTCTGATATTCTCTTTGGATCTGTTTCATGTATTCTAGATTTTGTTTATATTCTTCATCAAAGGCTTCTCTCCTTTCTCTGGGTTCCTCCATTCTTCCATTTGTGTCTCCTTGAGGAGTGCCCGGCATTTCTTTTATTAATCTTCTTATATCTTGCTTCACCTGAGTTAGAATTTCAGATTTAAATTCATCGATGAGATTTAAATTCATATTTCTTTATTTCCAATGAGGCCGTGTCTGATATTGCATGTTTGCTGCCTTCAATTTCCTCTGTATTTATCTTTCCTGGACTTATTTTCCCCGGGTCAGCGGTTGGAGGCTTTTTGTTGTTTCTTTGTCTTGTCATGTTTCTGGTTTCTTTCAGACACGTGAATGGTGAAGGTCTCAGGACCTTTTCATATTGCTTACAGTTTTTCTGATGTGTACTGGCTAGGGGGTTGCTGCCCTCTCAAGGTTGCTGTTGATCTGTGAGGTGCACGCAGAGGCGATGTGGGCCAGCCCCTCCCCTCTAAGACAGTCAACCAGTGAGTGTCTTCAGCATGTTAGTGTGTGCCTTGCGGATGTCACAGGTTCAGGACAGCCTTGTACCTGGCTCTTGGGTCCCAACCAGGGGAATGGCCCAGCCCCAGCAGATCCTGCCAATCTGCTTTGGGCCAGGAGCTGCCAACTGACACCACTTCAGTCGTCAATTCAAACCTGTCCTGCCCAACTCTAATATGTTGTCTAGCCAGTCATCCCACTCTGGGGAACCCAGTTCTCAGCACTCACCAAAGTCTGTACAGCTCAGTTCACTGGTTCCACCACCAGCACCTCCTTCCACCAAGGGTTTCGGGCTCACCAATCCCCACTTTTGGCAGGACCACAACCTCAGCTCAGTGATGAGTCACCCAACTCTAAGACATGCCCAGTACAGCGACAGGAGCATGCCCAGCTCCAGCCCTCCATACATGCTTCTTTTTTATTTTTTTTTTTATTTTTCTTTTTCCTCAGTTTCTTCCTGGGTCATGAGAATTCCTCTCCTTTCACCTAGTCTTCTCCATGGTGTTAAATTCTAGCATCTGAGTTGGTTTTCTCAGAGAGGCTCTCTATCATGCTACTTATCAATCAACCATCTTTTTGTATTAAGTTGTTTCTTTACTTCAGCTGCTATCCTCTCAGAGATTTCAGGTATGTGACTTCCATTTTCTTCCATGACTATATCTCCCAGACTTATTCTGTGTGGGATGGGGGTCTGAGATTGCCTTTTACTCCTTTGCCTAACATTCTCCTGGGCTCTTCCAAACAAGCTGATTGTGGAGCCCCAGGCTCTTCCATGTTGGCAGCCCCTTGGAGATGTAGGGGAATGGGACAGGCACTTGGATTCCTTTGACTCCAGGTTTACAGGGAGGTAGCAGAGTGTGAGGTGGGCCTCTCCCAATCTGTGCAGCTACATTGGGGCTCCCCAATGGCCAGGGGTATGGACGGTGGAGCTGCTTCTCTCAGCCTACATGTCTATACTGGGACTTGTCCAGTGGTGGCAGGCACACAGGGGAGTGTTTGTGTGATTCTCCCAGTGTGTGTTGGCTGCCCAAAGGAAGCAAGAGCCTCCAATGGTGGCCTGCAGGTGCATAGGGTTTACCTGGCTGGGTGTCCCTGCTTCTGCTGACTGCCTACAGAAAGCAAGCCTTTTGGTGGCAGGGGCTGGCAGGTAGAGGCAGATCTACTGGTTCTCTCTACCTGTGCTGGCTGCCCACAGGAAGCCCATTGTATTGTTTCATTAGTGTGAGAAGCTGAAAGAAAAACCATATGTATATGTGTATGTATCTGTATATAAAAATAATAGTTAAGATAGTTACATTACTGATTTATCTGAGTTCACTGAAGAGAAAGAATTGTGCTGGTATTGTTTGGACAATTGAATGCAGATGTCTTGTGCTCTGGGTGAATGATTTAGAGATGACAATGTTCAATGAATGTACCTAATTGACATCTTCTCCTCCTCCTTCTCCTTCTCCTCCTTCTCCTCCTCCTTCTCCTTCTCCTTCCCCCCTTCTTCCTCTTCTTCTTCCTCCACCTCCTCCTCTTCTTCCTCCTCCTCCTCCTCCTTCTTCTTCTTCTCTTCTTCTTCATCTTCTCCTTCAAACAAAATGGATTTGGAGGGGGAAAAAGTTACTCCTTTCACCTCAGTTGCTGTCATCTCACTCTAAATCCTCTGAATCATCCAGTTGCTTTCTAGGGTTGGGAGAAATGCTCTTCTGGTTTCCCAGTCCACACACCAGCTGGTTTATTGAAAGGCATGCTTTGTCTTCTTGCTGAGTCTCTTCCCAATCCCCATGGTGGAGCCTAGCCATGTTCCTCTTGTCAACAAGAGACAGTTTTGCTCAAAAATATGTGTTCTTAATTGGTCACATATTAATTTTTGCCCACTGTATTCAAAACTTTTACAGTTCTGCATGTGCACCTTAAAAATCCTAAGGGTATTAATTACTGAATTGTAAGTCTTGGTCTTGACATTAGTAAATTGTGTGTTTTCTCCCAAATGATAATTCATACTAGTTTACAGTAAGAGGGGACACTCAAATATTTGCCTGATGTACCTCTCTGACAGAACAAAGCTTGCTTCACAGAATTTGGTCACTATGTTTCTTAGGCCACATCTACTGTGCAGATTGGATTTGCTTTGTTCTTATTGGTTTGTTTTGTCTGCTTATAAGGTTTGTTAACTATTTGTCAAAGTTCTAATGTTTCAGGGTGCTGCTACAAAATAGGCAGGATTAAGCCGGGCATGGTGGTACACTCCTGTAATCCCAGAACTTGGGAGGCTGAGGCAGATGGATTGTGGCAAGTTTGAAACCAGCCTGGGCTACAAAGTGAGCCCAAGGCCAGCCTGAACCACATAGCGAGACCCTGTCTCAAAAAGACAAAAAAAGAGCCAGGATTACATATGACAGTGAGCATTAAATGAACTCAGCCTAAGAATTACTCTTTCCAAATCTTTGATATTGCTTAAATTTGGCCCCAAAAAAAAGGTGGGAGAGGAAAGGATTTTATGGTTACCATCCAAACCAGGCTAACATCTCCTAAAGTCAAAGAATGAAACTTTGGACAAAGGAAGAAGTTAAGAGGAGAGTTTATTGAAATATAAGAATAGGAGAAAGCTCCTGGTAGCCAGAAAGAGTCCCAAAAAGGATTGCCAAGTGGACTCTTTGTCTAGGCTCTTTTGTGTCTAAGTGGCCATAACAGGTCAAGGTTCTTTAGCCTATAGAACTTGGGATGGACTAAATGCTCTAAAATGACCTAAAGAGCAATATGACTCCAAGTAGCCATGTACTGCTCATACATTCTCTGGCCAGTCAGCAATCTTGCTGTTTTCAGGGAGAACAAAGTGAAAGAGAAGAGTGGGTCAGTTCAGTAGTCAGGTTTCCATGTTTGTTTGTTTTCTGCATCCCTGAGCTTAGTGATCTATGGCTTGAGTAAACCCTTAACTCTATGTCATGCTGTTTTCTTCATCAGGCTGACCAGCCAGACTCCATCTTAGACCCTATCTTTTGCTAACTGCCTGTTTATAAACTAAATAACTAAACTACCCTGAGCATCATGACACGGACTTCGGTCAACTGTCACAACCCCTCCAACATGGCACGTTCTGAACTGACCACCTCTAGGGAACGCTACCTCGGCACCAGGGGACACAACTGCAGATGGTTACTTGGTGATGCCTTCAGAAAGGAAAAAAATACATTCGGAGACTTCAAGAGTCACCCATCAACCCTATCAAAGTAAGTAGACCTACAGAGTCTAAAGTAGATCTAAAGAGAGTTCTTACACCTGATTGCCTACAGCAAAAGCCTTTCTAGTAGGTGTAGCCATTAGACATCTTCCAACTTTAGCTTTCGTTTGTATCTGACATGTAGTGATACTTTATAAGGATTTTTTTTTTCCAGGAAAGCATCTGGCTTTCTCTTGTTTCTGTTCCAACTCCTGATGATGAGATGTGAGTGCTGATCCAACATCCAACAGCCATCAAGGTGAGGTGGCACCACAAGACCCTCAAGATTGAGGGCTGGAGTAACACAAGGCAGGGGGGATTGTAACTAGCACTGCAAAATGGACCGTTAAAAGTTAGATTTTTTTTCTTTTAGAGATAATTTCTCTAGACTTCTTTCTACTGTTCACCTTCTTTCTCCAGCCTAAAAGAAGCGATAGAACATGCAGATGCTGGCCCAGGAGGCAGAAGTCCAGTTTCCTTTCCACAAGAGGAGTAAGGTAAAGGTGGCTAGAAGTGGTAAAGCAGGTATGGAGACAGGCCTTGTCTCTCCTTGTCCCCTTCCCCTCTGCTCCTCACTGTAAACTCACATACCTGTACAAGGCAGTGATTTGAGGCAAAAGGGTCCCTTCTCAGAGCTAGCCTTGAGTGAGTCACTTTTCCTTTCCACCAAAATAAGTGGCCTCCTTTGATTTGGTCAATGCTGAAGAAACAAACATGAACAAATGAACCTACATGGCTGATAACAACTTGCAGTGTGGTCCAACTGGCCCCAGCAATCAGTTACTTTGTTAGGGGGTGGGGGTGACAAGAGGCATCCTATCTCTATAACCATTTTAGCATTTACTAGCAACACTAGCAATTTTTGAACTTTGGGAGGAACAAAGTGTTTGGAGAATCTATTTTATTCTAAAAGGAGTTAACAGTCTACTAAATATCCAGCCCCACTGTAATTACTGTCATGCTTATTAAGCTTCCATTTAAAAAATAATTTTTATTTTTGTTAGTATATACTTGCAGTACATAATGATTACAATCAGCAGAGAGTACACGTACATAATACATATTAGTTCTTCTCACATTCCCTTCTACACCCACACCTCTTGGTCAAATTTCCATTTCTTTAACTTTACTATTTTCCATGCAGTGTGTTAAGATTTCATATGTATAATCTTATTTAATTCTACCATCAACCTCATGAGGTATGTGTATTTATTCCCATCCTACACTGAAGAAAACAGGTTTTCAGAAGGTACTCTGGAAAGCTGAACAGTGGCACTCTAGGAAGCTGAGGCAGGAGGATCACAAGTTTAAAACCAGCCTGGAAAACTTAGTGACTTAGTGAGATTCTGCCTCAAAATAAAAAATTTTTAAAAAGGGCTGGAGATGGAGCTCAACGCAAAAGCCCTGGGTTAAGCCCACCCTCAAAAGGCCACATTATAGAAGGTCACATTATAGAAGGGACCCCTAGCCAGGCATGGTGGCGCACACCTATCATCCCAGCACTCGGGAGGCTGAGGCAGGAGGATCATTGCAAGTTCGAGACCAGCCTGGGCTACAAGGTGATCTCAAGGCCAGTCTGAACTATATAGTGAGACCCTGTCTCAAAAAAGACAAAAAAAAAAATTATATATATATATATATATATATATATATATATATAACCCCTTCCCATTGTAGGACCTGAATGTTGCAATCATTTTTTAAATTCCAGAGATCAAACACAAAAGCTTCTAAAATTCTACCAAGAGATATCCCTGCAATTCTGTATTCTAGGAGTCTTCTGTCATTTCATGAAGATTTTAAGGATGAGTCTGTGCCCAGGCTCGTGCTAGGTAATGTGGATCAGAGAGGGTCAAAATCTGCTCTCTGGCTGGATGTGGTGGCACACACCTGTAACCCCAGCACTCAAAGACTAAGGTAGGAGGATCACTGCGAGTTCAAGACCAGCCTGGGCTACATAGAGAGTTCAAGACCAGCTTGAACTACATAGTGAGACCTTGTCTCAAAAAAACAAACCAAAAATGAAAACAAAAATCTGCTCCCTGCTCTCATGGAACACTCAGGCTGCAGGAAAAGTTGAGAAGAATCTCAGGAACATCCTGGAGAGGATGGAGAGAAAAGACAGGATGGAAGAGCAGACAAGATGAGCTCAGAAGTTAGATAAACACATGAGGCCCTAAGCTCAATCCCCTGCACACCACACACACACACAAAAAACTAGACACATACACTATCTGACTCAGTGATTTGACCTTAGACAAATCTTTCCACCTCTGAGTCTTTCCATTGGCAAAAAAGGACTTCTATTCCCTACCTTAAAGGGATTGTTGAAAGGTTTAGAATAGAGAAGGTTCACAAGTGTGAACCCGTCCCCCCAGCCTCCACCTCACTCCCCACTATAGGTGCCCCTAGGACATGGAGCACCTGAAAAACACCCTGTAGGCATGGAGTGCTGGAGGCGAACAGGTGTTCCAGCCCCGAGAACAAGGGGGCATAAGAAGTGAGCTAGTTAAGCAAAAGGGCGTGGTATGACAAGTGCATAAATAAACACGTTGTGGCAGTTCCGAAGTCTCTGTGTCCCCTCCAGAAAAGGGCTCCCTCCACCTCACCCCAGCTTTCTGTCTCCATAATTTTCTTCATCCTCTCATCATTCTTCTACTCCCCACGCCCACCCCATCCCAGGACCTTAGAGACCTCTTTCGGACACCAGGAGACTAAAAAAGAGCTCCAATGACTTCTTGTTTCTCAGAAAAGGTAACTCCCCATGAGTGGCAAAGGACAGGAGCTGGGTGTGGTGGTGCAAACCTGTGATCCCAGCCCATAGACAGCTAAGTCAGAACAGCTTCAAATTCGAGGCCAACCTGGGGAACACAGTGAGTTTAAGGCCAGCCTGAACTGCATAGTAAGATTCTAACTCAAAAAAATTTTTAAATTAAAACACTTTAAAAAAAAGACAAGAACTCACCAAGTGGCAGGGAAAGAGGCCAAGTGGAGAGGAGAGTAGGTGCCGCCTGTGGTGCAGAGGGCAGCGAGGCAGAAGGGGCAGCTGTGGGGGCAGCCGACCTTTGGAGGCCAAGCCAAGGGGCTCAGACTGGATTCCGAGGCCCCTGGGGAATCATAGCGGGGGAGAGGCAGGGTCATCTGTGCAAGTTAGAAACCTGTCTTTCTGGCCACAGTGCACAAAATGGGTTGAAGGTTCCGAAAGGACAAGGACCAGGGAGAATTCATAATAATAAACTGCCACAAGCCAGAGAACACTAGTTGTGGTGCCACATCACTATTTATGGTGAAGATGTTGCCACATAGTTTACCCCACAAGGATGGGAAGCAGGTCCATGCTATCCTGCTCGAAGCTCTGAACTATTATTGTGTATCACAGCCTCATTCATTCCTTCACTCAGCAAGTCTTTACTGAACACCTACCATGTACCACATACTATGTAGGTGCTACAGATTCCACAATGAACGAGACAGACAAGATCCTTGAACCTCAGAGGCTCATATTTCAGTGGGATGGATCCTCAATAAAAAAATAATGGTGAGTCAGCGTGGTGGTGCATACCTGTGACCCCAGCTGTTCAAGAAGCTGAGGCAGGAGGATCATGAACTCAGGGCCAACCTGGGCAATTTAGTGCTTAGTGAAAACTTTTCTCAAAATAGATTTTTGAATGGGCTAGGCCTGGACTTGGTAGCGCACACCAGTAATCCTGACACTCTGAGGCCTGAGGTAGGATTGCTGTGAGTACAAGACCAGTCTGTCCTAGTTCAAGGCAAGCCGGAACTATACAGTGAGACCTAACTTGAAAAAAAAAAAAAAAAGAATAAATGTAGAATAAATGTATGTGTTAGAGACAGATGATTAGGGAAAAAAATGATGATTGCTTCAATCCAGGTGAGAGAACAAAAATCCAAAATCCATTTATGTTAGAAATGTAATCAGCTCAACAGTGTTAAGATGTGGAATCTGCACTTCAGAGGCTGAGGCAGGAGAATTGTTGCGAGTTCAAGACCAGCCTGGACTACAGTGGTACCTCGGTTCACAAATTTGATTCTTTTCACGATTCTGGTTGCAAACCGAGTTGGATGAGAACCCAATCAAATTTAACAGTGAGGTTCAATGTTGACCTTACAGAGAAATTTGATTCAGTTCACATCCAGTTCAGTTTGTGGCCAGAATTGTGGAGAGCACTGAGTTTATAAACTGAGGCACCACTGTCCATAGAAAGACCTTGTCTCAAAAAGCGGGGGTGGGGGGGAGTGGAAGATTTAAAAAGTCATTAGGCAAGCAGGGTATGTGGTGTCACATACTTGTGATCCCACCACTATGAGAGGCTGAAGCAGGAGGACTGAGACCTCAAGTCTAAACCAGACAACTGAGATCTTGTTTCAAAAATAAGAAAGGAGATGAGGGAGGCTGGGGATATAGCTCAATATAGGAAATAAAAAGAAGGGACGGGGAAGGGGAAACAAAAGGAGATGCGGATGGAGGAGGAGTAACAGAGGAGGAAGAACGAGAAACAGCAGTAGCAGCAGCAGGGGCAACTAGGCAGCGGTAAAGCATGTATGAGGCCCTAGGTGCAATCCTAAGTATAAAAAAAACAAGAAAAAAGAAAAAAACACAAAGGTGATTAGCTCAAGGGGCATTATCACAGAAGCGGTTCACTATAGTGGATTTGTTATAAAAGAGTTCAGCAGCCTCTGATATATGCTTTCTTACCCCACCTTCTCCCTTCTGTTATAGGATGACCACCAGAGGACCCTTGTGAGATGCAGCCCCTTGATCCTGCACTTCCCAGCACCCATAGTTAGGAGCCAAATATAGTACTTTTCTTCACCGCATCCTGTTATAATAGCAGTAAATGGGCTAAAACACACACCTAAGAAACAGAGCCAGGATTCAAAGTAAGTGCTGGCGTTAACTCCGTGGTCTTTCAGCTCCTGGAAGCTGGCTCTGTGTAAAGCTGCATAGGCCCAGTGTGGTAGTACACACCTGTAAACCCAGCACTCTGGCAAGAGGACTGCGATGAGTTTGAGGCCAGCCTAAACTACATAGCGAGATCCTGTCTCAAAAAATGGTGTGCCTTCTATACAGCTTTTCTTTTTCTTTAGTTACTAGGATCCTCCCTTGAGCCACAGACCCATTCATGTATATTTCAAGCCAGAAACACTTATTGAGCACCTACTACATGCCAACCACTATTTTGGATGCTTGAGGATATAAAAGTGATCTGGTCAGGCATGAATGACAGGATGGTGCTAAACAAATGCTAGGCACTAGTTACCTATTGTGAGGGCTGGGTACATGACATATCAGTGGGAAAGCTCTTGCCTAGCATGGGATTCCATTAACACTGCAAAAAAAAAAAAAATTGCACTCAATCCTCAGCCACACACACATGCACATGCACACACGCATTGCTATGAAAGCTAAAATATGGAGCAAATGCTATGAATTAGGCTGGGAAGGATTCTAGAATTTTCAGAGGTAGTACATGTAACTCGAGACAGAAAAACTCAAGCATTTGTCAAGCAAAGATGAACAGTACGGCAAAGTTGGGGGAACCGCAACTCAAAGACTTGGAGAAGCAGAGGTGTAGGCCACATCTAAGGAGTAGAGAGGCCAGTGTAGCTGGAGTTTGGAGAGGACAGCAAGCAGGTTAATTGGCTGAAGAGGTCCTGCTGGCTGAAGAGGTCCCCTGCCTATGAGGCATCTCTGTCGAGTCCTAGGCCAGCCTGGGCTATGTAGCGAGACACTGTCTCAAAAAAAAAAAAAAAAAAAAAAGAGAGAGAGACAGGGAAGAGGAGGAGGAGGAGGAGGAGGAGGGGAAGGTGTTTCCAAAAGCAGAAAACCATATCTGTTTAAGTCCACCAGCTTTTATAAGTGATCATGATGCAGGGATGCTACTAGTCATGCTAGGCCTTTGATGTCCGGAAAGCAGGCTGACTGGTTTAATTTCTCTAAGGCTTTGTTCAGATTGTTTAGGACCTGTTCTTTGTCCTTTGCATTCCATTAGTCCCTGACTGGAGGTTAACTCATTGGGCCCCTGTATATCAATTCACTTAAGCCCTGACCTTGTCTATTTAGGTAAGCTATTCAGGACCTGTCCTTATCTATTTAATTTCCATCTCCTAGCCTCACTAGAAATCCTCTGGAGAGGTCTCAGAAGGCAGCAGCTTCAGACCAACTGTCCTCTTTCTTGTGCCCACCGAGGCCACTGCTCGGCAGGAGGCTGGAGCAGGGTGGCCCCTCTGCTGGTCTTCAAGGGTCGGGCTGGGAGGTGGCAGCAGAACAGATTGTTTATAAGGGGCACAGCACTTGCAGATTTGGCAACTGAGGTCTCAGAGGTAAAGCTGGCAGTTAGACTCTATCCTTTTTTTAATCTCGTTTCTCTCCAGTCTGTGGAATTTGAAACTGCAGGATTGTGGCTGTTAGGATTCTAAGATCTGAGAAGATACTAAGGTTCAAGAAAAAGTGGAGATTTCAGGGCTCTAGAATTCCCATACTCTAAGCCTCTGCATTCAAGCAAACGGTGTGGATAAGCACGTTTCCACACTGTGCCAGAGACGGAGGCACCGGCAGGAGCCCTCCTCAGTCACTCCCAGCGCACCTCTGAGGCCAGGGGAGGCTGAGACCAAGGGATGCCCCAGAGCGCCTCTGAGCGGCTTCTGGACGGTCCTGAAAGCCTCTGCGGAGGCGCAGCGGGCTGGGGCGGAGAAGGGCGGGGGAGTAGGTAGACCGGGTCCCGCCCCGCAGCCCACTTCCTGATCCCCACGGCTGCCAGCAGAGAGGCGGTGGCGGTGGTGGCAGCGGCAGTCTGAGACCCCGGCGCCATGCCAGGCACGCGCGACGCCATCCTGGAGGTGCTGGAAGACCTGACCGCTGAGGAGTTCAAGAAGTTCAAGCTGAAGCTGCTGACTGTGCAACTTAGAGAAGGCTACGAGCGCATCCCTCGAGGAACACTGTCTGTCATGGACGCCGTGGACCTCACTGACAAGCTCGTGAGCTTCTATCTGGAGGAGTATGGCACCGAGCTCACTGCCACCGTGCTCTGCAACATGGGGATGCAGGAGTTGGCCAGGCGGCTGCGAGAGCATAGGCGCCAAGGTGAGCACTCCCGGATTCACCCTCAGCCCCTAGCTTCTCCCACCCAGCAAACATGGACGCTTGCCCCTAGAGTTCCTCTACTTTCTGTTTCTCCTACAGCGCGCGCGGGGAGGGGGGGCTCGCAAGTTTCAAGCCCAAACTGGGCAACTATGTGATTTAGCAAGACTGTCTCGAAACAAAACATTTAAATTAGAAGGAAAAAAAACCACGGGGGTGTAGCTCATTGTGAAGGCCCCAGTTCCATGCCCGTACTGGGATGGGGATGTGTGCTTCTTGACAGAGAAAAGGAACCTCTCAGCCTGAACTTGGCCTCACCACCAAAGGGATATCCCAGCCCAAAAGACGGAGATAGCAGAAAAAGGGGAATGATATCTGACTCATTTTTTTTACAGACCCTGGAGCTCCCTCAGCTGCAATTAGGGGCTGTCCTCGGAAAGCTGCCCAGCCAGGTGAGACCCCCCACACCCTGTCTCATCTCCCCAACCTTGCTCCAGCTCCACACTACCTCATCCCTGCACAGCCTGTTGTCCCACAGCCAGAACCAGGCTAGGAAAACCTACCGACCCACCTACTGACATTTACTCCCCACTGAGTCCCTCTCCTCAGGGTTGCCCTGGGAAGCTGTGAAGACAGCAGTGTTCAGTGGAAACAGGCCCAGCACTCACCCTAGGTGCCAGCTCACCTCTTCCTCTCACCCTAGCACACTTTGTGGACCGGCACCGGCAAGCACTCATCCACCGGGTTTCAGAAGTCAACGGGCTGCTGGATGCCCTGTATGGCACTGTCTTGAGCGATGAACAGTACCAGGAAGTACGGGCTGAGCTTACCAGCCAACAAAAGATGAGGAAGCTCTACAGCTTTACTGTATCTTGGGACCTGAGATGCAAGGACCTGTTTCTCAAGGCTCTGAGGGACACTCATCCCTACCTGGTGTCCGACCTGGAGACTTGTTGAGATTTCTTGCCCAGAAATAGTCCCATATTCAACACTTTGAGCCAACTAACTCATCTCAAATCTCTGATTTTTTAAACTATACAATACATGGAAAACTAGCTTGTACTTGTGTTTTTTCTACACCTAGCCTGCACATGGACGTATGCGTGAAGATAAGCCACACTGCCCAAGGCCACACAGGCTAGGGGTGTAGCTCAGGGGAAAGGCCTGTGCTTAGCATACACAAGCCCCTAGGTTTAATTCCCCTTACTACAGAAAAAGTCCACACAAGCCAGGTGTAGTGGGGCATGTCTATAATCCTAGCATTTGGTAGACTGAGACCAAAAAAAAAAAAAAAATGGCAAGAGTTTAAGGCCACCCTTGGCTATGTAGTGAGTTCAAGGCCAGCCTAAACTGTATAGTGAGACCCTGTCTCAAAAAATAAAAAAGAAACAAGTCTGCACAGGCTCAAGTGAAGCTCATTTCATTGTTTCTAGGTCCTCTTGCTCCCAATATGCTTTCTGTTCACCATTTGCTACCCTAAAGGGTTTGCCCTTGAGATTATCCCTACTGGACCTCTTGCCCACTGCATCCCTTGAGGGAAGGGTTAAACTACCCAGAAAACCTGCCAACCACAAAGTAAACTAGGAAATGAATTCTGGCAGCTATTTCTTCTCTTGATGTTATGCTTTGCCTCCAAAAGGAAATGCAAAGTGCACTCAGGATTTTAGCCCAATGTTCCTGATCCCCCATGAACAGTCTCAGAAAAGGCTCCTTAATGCTTTTTCCTGGAAGTACTTGTAAGGCCTTTCTGGCCTTGAAAGAGGAAGGAGATTTGCAGTGACAAACAGGTACCAAGTTATTCCATCCTGCGGTTAGAATTCTCAGAAGACAACTTTCCAGCTTCACTTCCCCCACCATGCTTAACAGATGCAACAGATATAATTGATCCTCTCCTGCCCTTAGTTCCCTCCAAGAGCCTAACAAAACTGATTTGTGGAGTCAGGCATTGTGATGCATTCTTCTGGGACACTGGGCAGAAGGGTAAGCCCCAGCTCAGCCTGGGAACTCAGGCCTCATATTTTAATCACCTTCCAAAAAGCCCAGCCTATGACCACATGAGGCTCTTGGGGGAACATCTAGATACAAACCATTTCAGTTGAGAAATGAGGATTATTTTCAATGTTGGACTAAAGGCCATGCATGTTACACTCTGGGGAAGAAAAAAAACAAAAAACAAAACTGGTCTATTCTGGCTCATGTCCTGAGCCTGCCAAAGGATGGGTACAAGGGCTATAGACTAACTCATTTGGTAGAGAAAACTTCCAAGAAGGCCCAGCATTCAAGCTGTAATAAGTATTACTGGCTGTTTCCAACCAAATTTATAGTGAAAACTCGAGCATAAAAATCAGCAGAATTTTTTTGGAAAAAAAAAAAAAGGCCCAGAAGGTACATTTAATGTTTAGAGCAAAGGAGGTATGAGTAAAGAGATGACTGTCACTTAAAAAAGAAACCAAGTACTTTGTACAGAACAAAAAGTATGATGCCTTGAGGGCACCTCAGGAATCAGCAAGACCCCACCCATCACAGGCTCAAAGATGTGAAAGTGTAAACATTTGACAAGAGAATCACTGGGTTCCCTCGAGAAAGCCACCTGGGCAATTGTTTCCCCAGAATTTATTTCAGTAACTCACCCATCCAGATGCTGAAGCATCTGCAGTCATGGTCCAAGAGGGCCCCACTACTGTTGCCACAGGAAGCAGACCTTAGCATCATCCACATGACATTGTTTTACCAGCATGCAGAATCTAAGAGTTATGGGATCAGGGAGGCTTCCTTCCAGATTTCAAAGGCAAGCTTGGAAAGCCAAGCAAAGAGCCACTGAGAAACTAGCACGATGCTGTGGGAATGAAGTTGAAGTTGCCAGGAATATGGAATGTCTGCCAAGGAAAGATGTGGAGTGTGAGCAGAGCCAGCTCAAGTACCATGTGAGTTGCAACCAGAAAGGCCATAGGAGTAAGGCTAGACAAGCCCACTGGAACTCACTTCTCACCACCATATGCCCCAGATACCAATATAAAGCTATAGGACTTAATGTTTTCCTTGTTGGATTTCAATCTTTCTTAGGTCCAATTTTTTATCTCCCTATTTCTTCTTTTTAAAATGGGAATCTTTTCCCTGTGCCATAGTACCTTGGGATTATGTAATTTGTCTGATTTTTAGAGACAACACACTAAGACTTTGCTTAAATTCTAGCAGACTCTGGCTTGGGTTTTTTTGTTTGTTTTTTCTGGTTTGGGGGTAGGAGTTTTGTTTTGGCTTGAGACAAGGTTTCACTATGCAGTTCAGGCTGACCTTTAAACTCACTTTGTAGCCCAAGCACTAATTATTCAAATTCAAGCAACTAACCAGACTTGGTCCATTTATAGACTTTTATAAATTTTATTACTAAAAAGACTAAGGAAAAGTGATTAGATCACTTTGTATTGCCAGTGGTACAAGCTGCCAAAATGGACAGTCATGCATGTACCACCAGTGGTTTAAGCCAGTAACAAGAAGTTGTGAGTGTTGGATATGTGTATCCCAGTGATGGGAAATCTGACAGACATCTAAACTTCCATCCAACTTCTTCTTTCCCACTCTCCTTTTCACATACACCACAATCCCATCTACACTTAGGATGATCAAAAGATATGGTAAGAAGGAGGCATGGTGGCACATTCTTGTAATCTCAGCACTTAGGAGGCTGAGTCAGTTCAAGGCCAGTCTGGCTACACAGTGAATTCAAGGCCAGTGTGAACACACAGTGCAACCCTCCTTCAAAAAATCAAATATAAAAAGATACGGTGAACATTTAAATTCTTCAAAACTTATTAAAGACCCATTATCAAGATCAATAGACTAAGTGTATTTGGAACAAGAAAAAGAATTTTAAATATTTTAGGGGGAGGGGGATAATGGCAATGTGTCTTCCACTGTAAACTTTTTTAAAATCTTCCCATATTTCTTGATAAGCCCACATTGATTAACCATTTGTAACAACTTCTGTCAAAACTGTAACATTATGCTATGTTCTCACCCACTGTACAGAGGTACCTTTGTTCACAAACTTAATTTTTTTTTCCACAATCCTGGTCACAAACTGAACTGGAGGGAAACCCAATCAAATCCATTGATTAAGCTCAATGTTGACCTTATGGGGAAGGAAATTTGATTTGGTTCTCATCCACTTTGATTTGCAAACAGAATCATGGAAAGAATTAAATTCATGAACTGAAGCACCACTGTATTCACTGGATCTGAAAAGCATACAATTTATAGCTCTTCCTCAAAATGATCATAAACATTTTTAATTAAGACATCAAGGCAGTCACAACAGTACAACTAAAGACACTCACAAAGAGGACTTCCAGAGCTGCATCTGTATCTTTTACTATTTAAAAAAAAAAATATGAAATAGTAAGCACTGTATTTTTTTTTTTAATCACACCTCATTATTTGCTTACACCCTGTGGTCACATTCATGTACCACATACCTGGCACACAAGGTGGTCCCCTTAGCTCTGAACAACCTTGAAATATTCTCCCTAGCCCACCATGTCCAAATATGCCTTACTCTGGGGCTCTAGTGAAACTTTAGGAGAAAGCAAACTGTCATCATGACTTATTTTTACATAGGACTCAGGCCCATTAAAACAGTCATCTTTTCAACCTCCTAAAGTACCTTAACACATAAAATTCCTAGTGCCTCTGTACTTCCTGCTTGCTCATCCCACATAAGCCCTAGACCACCAGAGATCAGGGCCTGATATTTTGGGAGTGACCCGAATCAGTACCCATCAACATAAATAAATCTGTCTCCAAATCCTGGATGTCATTTCAGCGTTTCTGTTTACCAATGCAGCACAACACATATCTTCCAAGAGTACCTATAAAAACCTAGGCAGTCCTAAAACAAAGCTGTTCTAAAAAACAGTTTTCTTAAGAAAGCAACTTAATAGGAGGTTCTTTTTCCCTTGGACAAAGGAGGGCTCAGCTTTATCAGAAGTCTCCTCAAATTTTTGGCACAGAATAGTCAATAAACAACCAGGTATAGCAGTGCATGTCTGTAATACCAGCACTCAGGGAGCTGAGGCAAGATCTCTGAACTTGTTTTCTGTCTTTCTGAGACAGGATCTCACTATCTAATCTAGGTTGGCTTTAAACTCACTATAGAGCCTAGGCTGGCCTTGAATTCTGTGATCCTCCTAAGTGCTGAGACTACAAGTATGTGCTACCACACCCAGCAAATCTGTGAAAATTTGAAGCCATTGTAAATGATGGTGTCTTTTAAGTGAACCATTCATCAGCAATTAAAATAATTCCAGAGAGAAAAAGAGACAGAGAGAATGAATGAATGAATTTGAGGTCAAATTGGGCTACAAAGTGAGACCTTGTCTCAAAAAATGAAAAAAAAAAAAAAAAAATTAAGAGCAAAGTTGGCCAGCCATGCTGGCACACACCTATAATCCCAGAACTTAGGAAGTTAAGGAAAGAGAATTATCACAAGTTTGAGGCCACCCTGGGTTACACAGTGAGTTTAAGGCCAGCTTGCACTAGCATTGTCTATACTAGGTGTATACACCTAGTCAGCTGTCCCAATCTTCACTGGAACCACACAAAACTTTCCCACATCCTAATCCTATCCAAAGGCTCTGTAAAAAAAAGCCTTTGTGATATCACTTTGTGATAGTGGGATATTAAGGTCTCCTATTACAATTGTGTTCTTATGTATGGTTTTTCATATCCACTAGTATTTGTCTTATACAGATGGGTATAATATCCCACTATCACAAAGAGATAGATCAACTAGACAAAAAGTCAGCAAAGAAATAATAAAACTAAATCATACCTGTGAGCAAATGGATTTAGTAGACATTTACAGAGTAATCCACCCAACCACATCAGAATATACATTCTTCTCAGCTATGCATGGGACATTCTCCAAAACAGACCATATATTAACCCATAAAACATTCTTAAGTAAATGCAAAGGGAGTGAAATTATCCCATGCATAGTATCTGGTTATAGTGCACTGAAATTGGAAATTAATAGCAAAACAAATTGCAAAACCTGCATAAATACATGGAAATTAAATAACAACCTTCTAAACAACCAGTGGGCTACATGTGAAATTAAAGAAGAAATAAAGCAATACCTGCAGTTCAATGAAAATGTGGATACAACATACCATAACCTGTGGGACACATTGAAAGCAGTCCTAAGAGGGAAATATATAGCAATAAATTGTCACATCAAGAAGACAGAACAAGCACAAATAAACAACCTGATGCTACATCTCAAGCTTCTAGAAAAGGAAGAGCAAGTCCAACCCAAAGCTTATAGAAGAGAGGAAATTGTAAAGATCAGAGCAGAAATTAATGCAATTGAAACTAAAAAAGAATTAATGAATCAAAGAACTGGTTTTTTGTCCCATGGAAATTCAAAAGATCATGAATACCTACTTTGAAAATCTCTACTTACATAGGATGGAAAACACAGAGGAAATGGACAGATTTCTAGAAACATATGAACTACCAAAGCTCAATCAAGAAGATATAACAATTTTGAATAACCCAATCAGCTATTGAAATTGAAAACATGATTAAAAACTTACCAACAAAGAAAAGCACAGGGCCTGATAGATTCACAGCTGAATTCTTTAAGAAATTTTGAGAAGACTTGATTCCAATATTCCTTAAACTCGTCAATGAAATCAAAAGAGAAGTAATTTTTCTAACTCATTCCTGGAGGCAAGTATCACTCTGATACCAAAACCAAACAAAGACCCAACCAAAAAGGAGAACTATAGGCCAATCTCACTAATGAACACTAATGCAAAGATTCTCAATAAAATACTGGCAAATAAAATGCAGCAAATCATCAAGAAGATTATACACCACAACCAAGTAGGATTTATTCCAGGAATGCAGGGATGGTTTAACATATGCCAATCAATAAATGTAATACACCACATCAACAGAGCCAAAAACAAAAATCACATGATCAGCTCAATAGACGCAGAAAAAGCTTCTGATAAAGTCCAACACTTGTTCATGATAAAACACCCTACAGAAACTGGGAATAGATAGTATCTACCTCAATTTCATAAAGGCCATTTATGACAAACCAACAGCCAACATTATACTAAATGGACAAAAAATGAAAACCTTCACTCTAAAATCAGGAGCAAGACAAGAATGTCCACTATCACCACTCCTATTCAATATAGTTCTGGAAATATTAGCCATAGCAATCAGACTAGAGAGAGAAATCAAAGGAATAAAGATAGAAAAGGAAGAAATAAAATTATCATTATTTGCAGATGACATGATTGATACTTTCTATAGAACACCCAAAAAATTCCATTGAAAGAGTCTAGAGATAATAAATTCAGCAGCATAGCTGGATACAAATTAACACTCAATAATCAATAGCATTCCTGTACACAAACAAAAAACTCACTGAGAAATTATGGAAATATCACTTTTCACAATAGTATCTAAAAAAATGAAATACCTAGGAATCAACCTAACCAAGAATGTAAAAGACCTATATGCTGAAAATTATACTACTCTAAAAAAGGAGATTGAAGGGGAAATTAGGAAAAGCCAACATTGTGAAAATGGCCATAATCCCAAAATTGTTATACAGATTTAATGCAATCCCAATCAAAATACCATTAACATATATTATAGATCTAGAGAAAACACTCCTAAAATTCATTTGGAAACAGAAAAAACCTAGAATAGCAGAGGCAATTCTGGGCAACAAAGGCAAAGCAGGAGGCATCTCAATTCCTGACTTGAAATTATACTACAAAGCCACAGTGATAAAACCAGCATGGTACTGGCAAAGAAATAGACCTAAGTTATCAATGGAATAGATTAGAAGATACAAACACAACTACAAAGATACTCATCCACTCTTTAGTTGACAAAGGGGCTAAACATGTTCATTGGGAAAAGGATAGATTCTTTAATAAATGGTGTTGGAAAAATTGGCTTTCCACTTGCTGAAGACTGAAACTACAACCATGCCTATCACCATGCACTAAAGTCAAAATGGATCAACAATCTAAATATTAAAACGGAAACACTAAATCTATTGGAAGACAAGATAGGTAGAAAACTTGGAGACACAGAGATAGGCAGAAAATTCATGAACAAACCACATGGGAAATACTTCAAAAAATCAACAACTGGGGTCACATCTTTCTTGCACTTCAAAAGAAATCAACAAAGAAAAGAAAACCCAAAGAATGGGAAAGAATTCTAGCCAACAATCTCAAAGGACATATCCAGAGTATATAAAGAATTGAAAAACATCAAGCCCTGAAATTCAAAAACCCTTTTCAAAAATGGGCAGAGATGAACACACATTTCACAGATGAAGATATACAAATGGCAAATAACAAATAAATACACGAAGAAATATTTACCATCACTGGTCATTCAAGAAATGCAAATTAAAACAGCACAGAGATTTCATCTCACTCTGGAAAGGATGGCTGCCATTAAGAAATTAACTGATAATAAATGTTGTCAAGGTTGTGGGGGAAAAAGGAACACTTCTCCACTGTTGGTGGGAGTGTAAACTGGTGCAGCCACTAGGAAATCAATATGGAGATTCCTCAACAAACTAAGATTAGAAGTTCCATTAAAAAAAAAAAAAAAAAGATCCATTCAACCCAGCTATTCCCCTCCTGGGTATTTTCCCAGAAAAACTGAAAAGGTCATGTCACAACGACATATGTGCACCCATGTTTATAACAGCACAATTTATAATAGCTAAATCTTGGAAACAACCAAAATGCCCATCAACTGCAGAGTGGATGAAAAAGATGTGGTATTTTTATACAATGGAATATTACTCAGCTATAAAAAGGATGATCTTGAGGTCCTTATAGGTAAATGGAGGCAACTTGAGATTATCCTCATAAGTGAAATAAGACTCACATTTGTAAATAACACATTGTCTCTCTAGTATAAAAAAATAATAAAACCGGGCTGGGGATTTAGCTCAGTGGCTTAAGCACCTGCTTAGCAAGCATGAGGTGGTGAGTTTGATCCCCAGTACAAAAAAAAAAAAAAATGTATATATATACACACATAACAGATATTGTAAAAATGAAAGGGAAGTGCTCTAAAAGATATAACTGTATGGATGTTTAAGCGTGTAAGACAGATGACCATATTGTTTCCATTAGATCACTGAACAGAATGGTTTGCACGGTCAATGTTCTGTCCACTTTTTATGCTTTGATTTTGTAACTTAACTATTTCTAAGAGGACAATATGTAACTTATCAACTAGTAATTCTGTAGTGTTAATATTTTTTTTGAAATTTTATATTACTTCTACCATTCTTTTCTTTTTTAAATTAAAAAAAAAAAATCTAACCAAAAAATCCAAAATGCTTTTTTTTTTTTTTTTTGTGGTACCGGAGGTCAAACTCTCGATCTTACACTCACCAAACAGGTGCTTGTGCTGCTGAGCTAAACCCCTGGCCCTCCAAAATGCATAAGCATTATCATGACAAATGGAAATTTCTATGCCTGACCTCATGTGCTGACCAAGCACACTAAATTACATAAAATTTCCTTCAGGTTGAGAAGTGTCTTCTCTGCAGTCTGTCACTGGCCCACAACTGTATGTCACCCTCTGTCATCCACAGAACTAACCTGTCACTTTTTCATTGACTTCAGGTGAAACTGTCACCAGGATACAAATTTTTATGAAAATCCTTATGAGGAAGACCATCACATCAGAGATGAACCCTTGGATACTACAGAAAATGTTAACACCAAAATCCAGAATAAAAAAGGAATTCTCCCTTAACAGCAAAGGCGGATTTATGCTGGTAAGCAAATGAAGATGGACATATTTTGTCTGATTACAACATTCAAACAGAATCCACAATTCACCTAGTGCTGAGACTCTGTGTAGTGCTAAGAAGTCTTATACCACTCCCAAAAAGAATAACCATAAGAGAAAGGAGGTTTATGTTGCCGGTCCTGAAATATTGTTATGTAGATGAAAGGGCCAAATTAGCTCTTTGTTACAAGTGTCCTTCGGACGAATGTGGTGCTGGAGTTTTTATAGCCAGCCACCTTGACGGACATTATTGTGGCAAGTGTTGTCTAACTTAATGCTTCAACAAATCAGAAGACAAGTTATTGGGTTAACAGGATTTCAGCTTTTAAAAAAATTACCTTCAGATTTTATGTACAAGGTATATATGAAGCATAAACAATTCCATGTTTATTATGTGCTCAAGTACTTCGAAACTGGAAAGTAACTGAAATGCATAATGCTATCTACCCCAAGCATTTTAGATAGGGATACTCTATATAATTCAGTTTAGAGAGGATTTGGTTCCAATCATCTCAGACTGACAAAAGATTTGCAAAGGCCTTCCCACATAGATAGGAATTTGTCTTTTACTCAGGGACACACTGAACTGGATAGACCAGCTTTCCCCCAACTTCTAAAGTGAAAACAAAGCCCTATCAGACTAGAACTGAATGCCCCTACTCCAAAAGGGTTGCAGTAAAGCTCCAGGGATACTACAAGAAAGAGCTACAGCATCTATAGCTGAACACTGCCATCCCTCAAAGTGTGGTCAAGACATCGCCATCTCTTCAAAGCTTGCTCACCTTCTCCCACCCTTCCCCTCCTACTCTCCATACCTTGGACTCCACACTAGCTCCCACTCGGGTGCCCCTCAATTAAGTTTCCAAGGTAAAGGATCTCTCTCTGGCCCACACAGCACCAAGATTTAGTCAGGGCCACAAACTAAAGAACAATGAAAACACTATCAGCAAGAGGGCACTGTTTCTTCCAGATCCAAATCCCTGCTCACTACCTACTTTCAAGTCTACTCCTTTCTGTGTTAATAAACCCAGCTATTTGGGCAGCTGAGGCAGGATTGTGAATTCAAGCCCAGCCTTGGCAATTTAGCAAGATCCTGCCTCAAATTTTAGACAAAGGTGGTGGCACTCAGCAGGCTGAGACTTGCATCGCTGCAAGTTTTGATGCTACACTGGGTTATGTAGTACATTGAAATCTAGTCTGAACTATATACAGTAGTAAGATCCTGTTTCAAAAAGTGGGGGTGGGAGAGACCTGGGCCTGAAATCAATGCCAAAGATGTCCTCATTCCCACATTCATTGTGGCACCATTTACAATAGCCAAAATATGAAAACCAAAATGCCCATTAACAGATTACTAGATTTCTCAAACATGTTGTATATACATAATGAAAATATTATGGCATAATCTAAAACATTATGCCATGACAAGCCATGCACAATAAGACAATATGTATCATTTATATGTGGAGTTCAGGATTGTAGAGCTGCAGTGTAGAAATGCTTAGTATGTATACAGCACTCTGAGTTTACTATCCTACTCCACAAAATGGATCATGTATTTCAAAATTGCTAAGAATGGATTATAAACGTTCTCAAAGTATATGAGGGAACATATTAACAAGCCTAATTTGATCATATACAAAGCATACATTTATCAAAAATGACACTATATCCCATATCATTACCAATGACAAAAGTTCAAATAAGATTATCAATGTGAATATACATACTTAAGTGTCAGTATGTAGTCTCCTAAAAACTCCTACTAGTCTGTTACTGACAACCCCAGCCCTATATCCTAATTACTGAAACATAGTCAGGTCCTGCACAAAATGGAGGAAATGCTGAAAAGAACAAAGAGCTAAACTAAGGGAGGTCAACAGACCTGCAGTACCTCTCCCTACTCACAATCTACCCTCATTTTTTTCCATTATTTCTGTCTCAGTAAGTGGTACACTTCAAGAAGGCAATCTGAAGTCAGGTGTGGTAGTACACACCTATAATCCCAGCACTCAAGAGGATCACTATCACTTCAAAGTCAGTCTAAACTACGTAAATGAGACCCTGTCTCAAAAAAAGAAACTAAAGCCAAGATTGGTGGCTCATGCATATAATATGAGGCTAAGACCAGAGGACCAACATTCAGGCCAACCTGGGTTACACAGTTAAATTCAAGGCTAGACTAAATCACACTGTGAAATCATTTCAAAAAAACAAAAAGAATCCAAATTGTTGCCAGGTTCAAAAGCAATGCACCTATAGTCACTGTTACTCTAAGACTGAAGATTGCTACACCCCAGGAGTTTAAAGCTAGTCTAGGAAAATGGAAAGTGGTACTAGGAGTGTAGTTCAGTGTAGACCAAACGCTGGGCAGGTGAGGCCCTGGGTTTACTCACAAGCATCAAAAATAATAATGTACCCAGGATTAGTGGCACACACCTGTAAATGACAGCTACTTAGGAGACAAAGATCACATGCTCCAGATTTGCCTAGGTAATTCAGCACAACTGTGTCAAGACACAAAAGCAGTTTTCATTAAATGATAGCTGATACACACCTGTCATCTCAGCACTTTGCAGTGCCAAAGGAATCACAAGTCCAACCCCAGCCTGGGCAATTTAATTTATAAGACCCTGTCTTTAAATTATAAAAAGGGACTGGGGATACAGCTCATTGCAAAGCTAAGTTCAAACCCAAGCCATATGAAAAAAATATTGCAAGCCAAGTGTGGTGACACACAAGTCCGTCTTGGCTCTTGGGAGGCTCAGGAATTAGATGAGTTCAAAACCAGCCTGAGCTACAATGAGCTCAAGGCCAGCCTGAACTATGTAGATACTATGGGGGAAGGGGAAAGTTCAACCTCCTTCACTTGTAGCAATAGCATCAGGCAACTATCACCAAACCCAAAGGTTGAGTTACAAGATGAAACATCTTAGATAATATTCAGGATACTCAAAGGAAGATCAAAATATAGGTAAGTAGAGAACTACTGCCTCAGCCTTGGCTCCAAATATAAGGGTTCTCATAAGTTCAATAAGCTAAATCAATCTGGCTACTCTGAACCTACTCTTAAAAAGAACACTTCCAAAAATAAAAATAAAACAACCCTTCTACAGCAGAACAGTAAAGGAGCTTACTTTTCAAGAGGGCCAAGATTTACCTGCCTCAAACCATCAAAAATCTGAGGGTGAAGCATACTTAAAAACCTCAAACAGGAAAGCTAGAATTTTAGCTGAAGTGCATGCTTATCAAGCACAAGGTTTTGGGTTCAATCTCCAAGGGAAAAAAAAAGGGGGTAGGGCAAGAGAAAAACACCACAGCAAGGAAAGCATTTCCCAACTATGGGTCTCAGGATCCCAACTATGGATCTCGGGCATATCCATGGATATCAGGCAAACTAAGGCACTTGTCTTACAAACTACATTATTAACTGTCACAATCAAAATCTGTGTGGGGCTGGGAGGCACAGATCACTGGCAAGAATGGCATTTGCCTAGCCATGCAAGAGGCCCTGAGCTTGTTTCCCAGCACCTCCAAAGAACAAAATCTCTTTGCTCTTAGCAATGATTTTCAGGTTTTGTTTTGAGACAGGGTCTTGCTATGCAGTTGACGTTGGCCTCAAAATCTCAGCAATCCTCCTGGATCCATCTTCAGAGGATGCTGCCACACCTAACTTGATTTTCAGTTCTGTATTTAAAATCTGTTCTGTACTATTTGGCAGGTATGGACAAATGTGCTACATTCGATTTTGCAAGTGAAATAAAGCAAGTCTTTCGGGGTGTGTCAGGACATATATTGAGTCATATTCCAGGCATACACTACAGTCACTTATAACTCACTGACCCCACCCACTCCATGTCACCCAACATTCCTTTTTCAGCTAGGGTTTCACTTTGTAGTTCATGCCATGGCCCAGTGCATATACCACCAGGAACAGCTCAACATTCCCTTTGAAAGAGTAGCTTTCTGACCTCAACCCCACCCCAATCACAAAGATTCAACCTGAGAATCTCAGTAGCAACCACTCTTGCATCATACAGGCAGGAGAAAGTCATCAATTAGACAGACCCTATTCTCCCTGTAGCAGTCATCCCCTCAAACCTTACCTCCTGAAAAACTACGCAGCACTCTCCTTTAAACACAAGGGATCATCTCTATCTTTCCCAAAAATCTTCCTCCCTTTCTCAACCACCTCCACTCATTCCCAAGTCCTTTCTCCCAGTAAGCATCCTGTCCAGGACTAAATAAACAAGTTTGGAATAAGACATCCTGCATAATAATTCTGGAAAGAAAATGCTAAGCTATAGGGAGAATTAAATCCTCATTAATATTTTCTGATTCCAAGAGCAACAGTTAACTGATGCACTTTGATCTCTCTCCTGGGGTTCAGTATTAGACCAAGACAATCAATGGTACTAAGTAGTGGCATAAAGGAGGCACGTTATTCTCTTATTAAAGACCCAATTTGGAAGCTGGGCATGGTGGTACACACCTGGAATCCCAGCACTCAGGAGGGGCTGAGGCAGGAGGATCATTTTAAATATGAGACCAACCTGGCCTGCATAGTGAGCTCAAGGCCAGCCTAAACTGCAGTGAGATCCTGTCTCCAAAAAAAAAAAAAAGAACCCAATTTGGGTATGTTTCCTCTATGACAGATTTGAATGCTCCCCCCTAAAAGGAAACTTAAGTCTCAAAACACAAATTTTTTAAGGATGAAACTGCTACAAATAGTAAACTAAAGACATGTAAATGAAATGCAATAAAATTCCTACATAGGCAAATGTGAGGTTAACACAATGTTTTTTCATTTATCCCACTTACATGTGCAATTTTGCTATTATTTAAATAAACTCTCAAAGATACCTCTCTTGTCCCTTTATCCCCTGGATCAAATACCAAACACTATTCCAAGTCCCTGCTGAGTAGGAATAAATTATTCCAATTCCCGTTATGCAGGATGATCTCAAGAGAGGAAAACTCATATTCTTGACCTGGACATCAATCCTCCAGGAAAAGTGAAGAGGAATAAAATTTAACTAAAACAATGGTTTTTAATGAGAACCAGAGGTATGGTTACAATTACATAGTCCGACACAAAAAAATCCACGGGTGATCAGGAGTTGGAAGGTTACAAAATAACAAGGGTAACACTGGGTACAGGGGGAAGAAGTTGTTTCAGAATCTCAGAACCAGACTAATATGGCCTTTCCCTGCGATCTTGTCTGTGCTCACCCCTGCAGAAGAGAAAAAAAGGTCATCAGCAGTTTAACAATCTTCACCTGCTTCCCATATCTTTCCTACTTGTCCCTCCTATACAATCAAGCAAATGTCTTAGTTCTCTAAGGGGGAGGGAATGAATTTAAAAGACTAGCTGCTTTGTGTGTGTGTGCGTGTGTGTGTGTGCCAGGGATCCAACTCATGACCTTGCATTTGCCAAGCAGGCACTTACACCGCTAAGCTACATTCCAGGCCCTAGTTGCTATTTTCTTTCCCTCCCCTCTACCACACAAGTTTATATCTCAGCTTTTTTACTCTTTCCTGCTATATACCCAATTAAGTCATTTTCTCAACAAAACTTTTGCTATACACCATGTCCTCTGTTACATACTATACTTTTGGTTTGATTTACATAGTCTTACCTGGAATCCATCTTGCCAGGGCCAAAGCCGCCTCTGTCCCCGCCACCCCGGCCCCCTCGGAAGCCCCCACGATCCCCTCCACGGCCCCGGTAGCCGCCCCGATCATAGCCTCCTCTGCCACCACGACGATCATCTCCGTAGTTACCCCCTAGGACAAAAGATATGTATCAGACTCTCATATTCCTATCCCCACAACAGCCTCCCGACCCAAACACTTAAGGATTAGCCAGAAGTGATAGTAGAGTAGTGCAGCCCTATAATCCCAGCACTCTAGAATGCTAAGGCAGGAAGATTCCAAATTTCAGCCTACCCTGGGCAACTTAAGACCCGGTCTCAATTTATAAAAAAGTAAATGGTTGGTGTTGTAGCTCAGTACTGCATCCAATCTCAAGTACTAGAGAGATTAAAATTTTTTTAAAAAAAGATAAAAAGCCAGATGTGCTGGCCCATGGCTATAATCTCAACAGCACTCAGGAGGCTGAGGCAGGAGGATTACTGCAAGTTTGAGACCAGCCTGGGCTACAAAGTGAACTCAAGGCCAGCCTGAACTACATAGCGAGACCCTATTTCAGAAAAGAAAAAAGAAAAGAAAAACATAGGGCTAGCACCTGGTGGGAAAGCCCTGGGTTCTAGCCTCAGCCTTGCACAAAAAATAACCACCAAAAAAAACTTAAGGGTTATTTGGTCCCAATTCCTTAAAACCAGCACTTTTCTTACCCATATGGGAGCCACCTGGACCTCCTCCTGGGCCATCTGGTTTAGGGGCCTTACACTGGTTGC
This sequence comes from Hydrochoerus hydrochaeris, assembly GCA_004027455.1. Taxonomy (NCBI): domain Eukaryota; kingdom Metazoa; phylum Chordata; class Mammalia; order Rodentia; family Hydrochaeridae; genus Hydrochoerus; species Hydrochoerus hydrochaeris. The sequence continues at coordinate 60,793 of PVLA01010006.1, forward strand.
ATTCATTTCTCCAAGAGAAGTTCATGTTCTCACATGTACTGAAGAAAAGACAAAATTATAGGAAGACTCCAAAGAAAGGTTTCTCAGTAACACAGCCAGGGACCTAATTATGATTAATGAACCCACTCCACTATCGTTTCTCACAATAGTACCTCCTTACCTGGGTTCTGTTTCCCACCAGTTGACCAGTTTCAAAATGGAAACTCCCAGATATAATTCCTAAATTTTTAACTGTATAGCATGACAGAATCTCACAGTCCACCATCCTGCCCACAACACAGATCAACCATTGGCCCAGTACACCCACTATATGTACTATACTACACATTTAGCCATTCAGTCATCAAATTCACTGCCTCAGTATCACAGAGCTTAGTACTATTCACTGCCTCAGTATCACAGAGCTTATTACAATCCATGCCTCAGTATCACAGAACTTAGTACTATTCAGTTGCAGGCATCCACTGGGAATCTTTGAACAAAAGTTACCCACCACCACCACCACCACCACCCGCCGTAAGAAGAATTAGGGGCTGGGAATCTAGCTCAGTGGCCTAAGTGCCTGCCTTGCAAGCACACAGTCATGAGTTCAATCCCTGTTACTACAAAAAAAAAAAAAAGGATTACTATCTAACCCCTCAGTTAAACATTCTCTCAACAATGTGGCCTTGACATTCATTAATTTAGGAAATGCCCCCAATTCTGCTATATTACCAATGGATTCAACACATAAGATGACTAAGAAAAAAGGTTTCACTCACGGATTAGGACACTTCCAGTCCCCAGCTCGCTGCTGTCCACCACCACCACCACCTCCACTGGGGAATCCTCCGCGGCCGCCACCACCACTGCCACCACCTCCATATCCTCCGCGGCCCATGGGTCCTAGTATAGACAGCGCAAGTATAGTCTGAGTTTGGTTAATGCAAACCTTTCCACAAAAGCTCTTATATCCATGCACTGTCCCCATCACCTTTTTATACCAGCCAAGTAGAAGCTCCTCACCTCCTCTCCCTCGGCCTCCTCGGCCATTACCACCACCTCGATTGAAGTCTGCTCGACGTGTAGCAAATGAGACCTTGATAGGATTCCCAGAGAATTCTTTACCTAAAAAAGGAAGTATATGGTGATTTAGCTCAGTGGCAAAAGCACCTGCCCACAAGCGCGAGGTCATGAGTTCAATCCCCGGAACAAACAAAACAAACAAACAAAAAGACAAAAAAAAAAAAGAAGTATAAAGAAACTTTCACAGGCTGGGGAGACAGCTCAGTGTTAGCATCCAAGGTCCCAATATAATCCCCAGAACCACAAAAAAAAAAAACCCACTTCTGATTCAAAACCTACAGATCAAAAAACAAGACCTAATCTAAGAGGAAAATCAATCAATAACAAATGCTGAAGGGGCTATGGGGTGAAAAGGAACACTTCTCCACTGTTGATGGGAATGCAGACTGGTACAACCACTGGAAATCATTGTAGAGATTCCTCAAAAAACTAGGATTACAAAGTACCATTTGATCTGCTATTCCCCTTTTGGGTTATCTTCCCAGAATTAAAAACATTATACTGCAGCAATATATGTGCACACACGTTTATAGCAGCACAGTTTGTAATAACCAGGTCTTGTAAACACCCAAATGCCCATCAACCACAGTACTGATAAAAAAAGATGTCTTTTTTTTAATACAACAGAGTACCACTCAGCTATAAAAGATAAACTTGAGACATTATAAGTAAATGGATGCACCCTGAGACCATATTCATGAGTGAAATAATTATCAGACATGAATGTGTAAACATCGTTATCTCACTAGTGAGCAGAAACTAGATATACACATATATATACACACACAATATCCAGGGTATATATCATCGTTATCCCCTAATTATTGTGTTCTAAAGTTTTGCTCTTTAAAATCTTTTTTTTGGGGGGGAGGGGGGGTTCTTTGAGATGGTCTCGCTATGCAGTTCAGGCTGGCCTTGGGCTCACTGTGTAGCCCAGGCTGGTCTCGAACTCACAACGATCCTCCTGCCTCAGCCTCCCGAGTGCTGAGATTACAGATGTGAGCCATCAAGCCCAGCCTTTAAGTAAAATCTTGATTGAAATGTTCTGAAATTTTTAGTTTCTCCTTAAATTTTGAAAAAAAATTTTACATGAAGAAATAAAAATAAAGCAAAATAGGGGCTGGGGATTTAGCTCAGTGGTATAAGCACCTGCCTGGCAAGTGCGAGGTCATGAGTTCAATCCCTGGTACCGCGCAAAAAAAAAAAAAAAGGCAAAATAGATTTGAAATAATAATCCCCTAAGAGACTGACTTCCTAAAAAGGGTCCTAACCAAATGGCAAAAATGAGACTATAATTACAATGAAATTACAGATTAATTGCTAGAACACTCAAAAGGCCTCAAAAGGTGGTCTTATAAACCAGGTCCCCAACACCCTCACCTCTACCAACTTTTTCATACACACCATCAAACCAATCAATTGCTGCTTTAGCAGAAGGGGGATCATCAAATGAAACCGTTGCCTCTCCCTTCAGCTTGCCAGTTTCCCTGTCTGTGTATAAATTAATCATGGGTTGTCCAGTTTTCTTATTGGTCTGAAAAAAGCAAAACAAGATTATCAGTTATAGAGAATACGATGCAGTCACCCCTTGAGAGCCTACGGGGGTGGCACTGTTTCCAGGAACCCCTCACTCCACATGATCCACTTATGCTCAAGTCCCTCACATTATAGAGCACAGCATTTGCATACAGCTTACGCACATCCTCCAACATGTACTTTCAATGAGGGGTGTTGCAATTTCAGTAGGAAACTATTTTTGCCTACCATACACAAGGCTCAGGATTCCATTTCTAACACCCTCCCCACACACACACACAAATCACCTCTAGCTTACTCAGTAACATTTAATTACAATATGAACACAAATAAGCCAGTATCTTGTGTTTTTTAGGAATGACAACAGTCTCAGCCAGGGATGATGGCACATGCCTAAAATCCCAGCACCAGTGAGCCTGAGGCAGAAGGATCTCAAACTCAAAGCCAGCCTAGGCTACATAGCAAGTTTAGGCCAACCTGAACTATAGAGACCCTGTCTCTCAAAAAAAAAAAAAAAAGGTATGGACAAGTTCAGTATAGACACAATTTCTTTTTCCAAGTATTTTTGGTGTCCTACCTTCCATCTTCCTCCTTCAGCACCTTAGGTTTACCATTCATGAACTTTACCCACCTCCCAGCTACCTCTTTCTAGCTCACATGTAATCCAAATTAAACCGTGGTCCAGGGCACTGCTTTTTAGGGCACTCCCTTATCAATTACATTTCATGTGCGATTTCCCTTCGAAAATGGCAGTTCAACAAAATAAGCTAGCAATCTTTTGTTTTAGTCAAGCACAGTGGGCACATTCCTGTTATCCTACACTGGAGGATAGCAATTTGAAGTCAGCCCAGGCAACTTAGCAAGATACTGTTTAGAATTAATAAATAGGGCTGAGGATGTGTACAACTCAGCAGAGTACCCCTAGGTTTGCTCCCCAGTACCTCAGTTCAAGTCCTGCCTCGGCAACTTAGCTAGATCCTATCTCAAAATTTTAAAGTGAGGTGAGGCAACTAATTGCAATACTAAACACCTTTAAAACATAAAGAGTTTTTACTACAATCTGTGAAACCCAAATGCAATACTGATAAAAAGCACCTACTCTGATGCATAAATACCTTAATAATGCCAATCTGCTTGAAGTAATCAGCTACAGACTCGATTGTAACATTCTCACCCAGGCCTTGCACAAAGATGGTGTTGTTGTCTGAATTATCCTGTTCTGCTTGAGCACAGGAGCAAATGAGAATTTCAAGAGCAAAGAAAAACAAAGTTTTTAAAAGCACAGGTAAAGTAAAACAAATGATGATAATTTAACTTTGAAAAATACTATATTAAGCTGTTGAGGAAAAATCTCTGAGGGACTCGGTATGAGTCCAATACCAATTTGGATTTTGGTTAGACAACCAAAAAGAAAGTTTTTATGTATCTCCCCATTTTATTACTTGAATGTCTATAAACCATCTTCATAAATTTTAGGTTTATACAACTATCCTTTGGAAATATGTTAAACCCTAGTATTAAAAAAGAGATCAGGAGTTAACTGCCCAAGATCACTCAACACAGCACACCAGTGTTCATTAACTTTCAACTGAATCTTTAGTTTAAGAAACTATTTAAGTTAGAATACAGTAAACCAACATAAATACAAACAAAAATCAACAGTCATTCCCTTTTATCTGTGATTCACCAAATCTTTCAGATTTTATTCACTAATTTGGACATGATCCATGTTTCAAAAACTACTTGAAACCAACAGTTCTGAAGTGTCAATCACAGATGCATCAGCATCATCTGATCCTTGTCAAAGGAATTCTCCCAGGTTCACTGTGGACCACTAACTTGCTAAGGGCAGCTGAGGGAAGAACTCACTTATCAAGTAATTCTGATGCACTATACAGTACTCATCTATGAACTGCTATTTACTCTCAACTTTCTTCCCTCCCCTTTTTCAGTTTCAAAAGTTCTGTAAAGTATAAATACTTTAGCATGCCATCAGTGGACTCACCAGAATCATGACGTGATCCTTGGTCCCGAGGGCCTTAAATGACAAAAAGAAAAAGAAAAAAAACAAAAAACAAAAAAAAGGAAAAAAAAGAAAAAAGAAAAAGAAAAAAAAAACAAGGAAAAGAAGAGTCGTTAGTCAACTGGAAATGACAAGGAAAAATGAGCATACTAAAATTCAAATTCTTACAAAATATGAGGTAAATGCTCACAGCCTCACTCCAAACCCTGTCCTTGGCCTGCCCAGAATAAATCATTGACAGGCTGGGGGAATCACAGGCCCCTTTCTTTCAATCTGTATCTTGTAACTTGAGTCCTCACAGGGACAAAACCAACACTTCAGAAAATGCTGCCTCCCCCATCCTGGGCTGGGAATTTTCCTCAGCGTAGATTTGAGGAAGGAACAGAAGGGGAACCCTTTATTTAACAAACCAACTCATAGCTTGGCCCTGTTCTCTCACCCGAGAGACAGGCTCACCACCAGCAATATGATGTGCATCCATCCAGTTCTCCAAATTTTAACACCAAAGACACATCCCTTGTGGGGTAATTTTTATCTTTAGAAACCATTCTTAAGACCATATTAAGTTTCCCCAAAACCACATGAAAATAAAAAACATGTATGATAGCTATTGTATTTTAAATCATGTCCCAGGGAACAGACCAGAAATCTTATTTCCATAATGCAGCCTCTATTTTTTTTTCCAGAGACCATCTTTGACCAATATTTATCTGAATTTGTCATATATAAATATTGTACCCATACGCAATGACACCTAAATCATGAACCCAAACCTTTGGCTTTAAGTGTTGAGACAAATCAAGAAACCTTTTGTTAGTTAACCAAACCAGAAAAGTTCCAGCTTACTAGGAGACTTCTCATATTTGCCATTTTTCCATGAATTCAGTTTGTGCTGTTTAAGACCTGGTTATTTCCCATGAGCCACACATGCTCCCAACCTTTCTTGAAGTAGTCCACACCTTCCTTTCCAGAGCTAGTTTCTATTTGCCCAAGTTAAAAACGTAAGTAGAATTGCATTGACGCCACTCAGTACTTAACATAAAAATATATACCAACTTCACCATCCTCAGGGTAAGGCATTATTTCATGTCCTTCTCCCAGAATTCAAACATTAGGAGGTTTTATTAATACACATACACACACACTAGCCTTGGACATAAGTGATCAAAAGGATCCTAAAAAGCCAAGTTGGTACATGTCCCAGCACACACTCCAGTTTCTCATGATGGTAATCACTATGTGCCAAGTGTGGCAACACCCCTAACCAGAGGCCTACTAGACACCTCTATGAAACAAGTCAAACCAATTTGGTACAGATGGCTCCCGAGTCTTAACCTGCCTGCCTCCAGGTTAACACACATCTGGCAGCAGGTGGCATCCTCCCCCACCCCTTTCCAGAGGTGGTTATGGACACTTCAAAACCTGTGACACTTAACACACTAAGACATCTGCAAATGAACAATCAGACAAAGCATTGCTGGGAGTTGGGAATTTTGTAAACTCTGTGCACTTACCACCAAATTTATTGAAGCCACCTCGGTCACTTCCGCTGGAGAAGACAAGTTAGAAGAAAGGACATGAAGCTTCCAACGGCTACAAAAGGGTGTGTTTTTGATTTTAACATTCCCCAAACATGGGTAGTTGTTTTGGGAAAAAGATACAAGTGGCTACTAAAATACATCCCTTCCTGACCAACCCTTGTCTGACCTTTGAGCATGTCACACACACGTGTGCAATTTCTCAGACACAATTAAGAATTTTGCTTTAAAAGGTTATGTATCTATTTCCTCTGGAAAAAAAATGACCCATTTTCCTTGGCTGTTCTTCCGACGTAGCAGATGTTTTTTTCCTCTTGTGGCGAGTGGTTGACAACCCAGTAGTTGATTTAAAAACCCTACCCCGATGTACCCAGAAGACATTTTCACACCGAGCTGGGGTAGCCCTGAACACATATTTATGGTTTTTGCTTTGAAAGCAGCAAGCAGACCCAACCCTATTCCATAAAAAGTCAAAACCAAAGGCAATTTCCCCTTAAAGCAAGACAAACTTAGCTAAGCCCTATCCTAACTACTGAGCTGTTTTTGATCACACCCCACCCCCGGGGTCACCCCTTCTACACTGTGAGAAGAGCGGAGTATTTTGCAATGTCACCTTTCATACCTGTGGCACATAAAATGCAGAGCAGGTTAACAGTCACATTAACAGTTGTTTTTCTTTTTAAAGTTTTGCATTAAACACACACAACAAGAGCTTTCCTTATTTTCCGTAATTACTGAGATTGCCCCCACCCACCTCTTAATACTTACCACATCAAACTAATTTTTAAAACCTACTTTTTCCCAAAAACTTGTGTAACACTGACATTTCTTCCCTTTTCAAGGGAGACAGAGTAGTGTCCTTTGCATTTACCAACAGATTTGACAAATTTTTAAATCAAATCTAAGGCTTTACTTCAACTTCAGTGAGAAGGTTAAGGAAAGAAGATCCAGTTGGACAAGCTGTTTGCAACCAACCAGAGGAAGGTGGACAGTGGAACAAGTAGGTGAGATACCACTGTCAGAAGTATTATGCCCCAAAAGTCTGCACACTTCAGTCAAATGACCCCATAAACCACAAGTCACACACAAAATCACAAATCAGTCAAACTGGTGCAAATCAAGCTCATGAATTCAAATGACTACAGAATACAGGAAGAATAAGTAGCCAATTCCTGGAAGCTGAAGTCAGGTTAACCATTACCAACTCCCTTGGAGGACACATAGGAAAACACATACCAAGTTTCCCTACTATTTTCTCAGGAGTGGGCTCATTGGTTTCCCTTGCAAAAGAAATAAGTCTTTTACTTTCATATTTTTTGCCTAGTATATCAATAACTCCAATCTATACATAGCTATGTATTTTTCTTTGGAAATCAAAAGCATCAACATTCAAATGTCTACTTCAGATGTGTGGACAGAAATTCAGGCTCCCAAGCTCTCACAAAAATAAAATAGGGGTATACAAACCCCCCCCCC
>PVLA01010007.1:0-68403 GCA_004027455.1 Hydrochoerus hydrochaeris
GCCAGGACCGCCTGGTGCTCCTGAAGACCCCTGCACTCCACACCACCCCACCCCCAGAGGACTCTGCACCCACAGGCTTTCCTCTGCAGGGCTATGGCCACCCCTGGCATCACCCTGCCAGCCACAGGCAGGGGTACAAACCCTGCAGTTACCCCTTGACCCCTCCCTCTCTCTCGTGCCCCACATCTGATTTCTCAGCACATTCTGCTGTTCTGTGTAAACCATCCAGAATCCAGTGAAATGCTACCACTTCTGTTGCCACTCTGGTCCGAGCCACAGTGACCTCAGCTCATGGCTAACTCCCTTGTGTCTAATTCTGCTTGGTTTTTATCTCACTCTATTCCATGCAGTTTCCTCCCCCAAACCAGTATGTTGCCAGTCCCACTCACAGTGCCTTTTCTCTTAACACACCAGTCAGTCTCCTTCCAGGATACAGTATAACATATAAGCTGGTTTGTTCTCTGTTTCCTGTGTCACCTGTCTTCTGTTAGTGGTCTGGTCAATATTTTGACATAACAAAGTAGTGCCAAACCTAGAGGCTTACTCAACAATCATTTACTTTGCATGTATATATTGAATTTGGATACATACTGGGGGTAAGCCTCATGTCTGTTCCATGAGGCATCATCTCAAGTAACTGCACCAAGGGCTGGAAGAACAGGCTGGAGGAATCCAAGAAGTCTTACTCACACAGTGGGCGATTTGGTGCTGGCTGTCAGGCAGGACCACTCATCAGTGCCTAAGTGAAGAGCCTTGGTTCCTGTCCACATGGCTCTTGCTTCCTCACCACATAATGCCCTGGTCCCCAGCTGAAGTTGTATCACTTTGTTTGATCCAGTCTCAGAAGTCAGTGTGCCCTCTGCTGTGTGCCATCAGTCAAAGCAACTACTGCCCAGTCCTACCCAGTTTTTAGAGTGGGGTATGTAGGTTGCATCTCTTAATGGGGAGTGAATAGATTGTAGAAAAGCAAGTAAGACTGTGTGCTAAAATTGGCTTTCCCCAAAACCCTAATTGAAAGAGTAGACAGGGAAAGAGATGTTTCCAAATGAGGGTACAACCTCGGAGGGAAGATGCAACCAGGTCCTACAGGAGAACTCCAGAGTGTAATTCCTACTCCAAGGGTGTCCCAGTGTGAGGCACAGCACCTGGAATTTAGTAGTGTTGCACCCTCCAAGGGGAGGTGGGGACTCATTATGTTCTTGCAGGTAAAGCAGCACAGGAGCCTGAGGAGCTATCCTGTGCAAAAGAGTCCTAAGGGTTTGGGCTGTCAGCAGCAGGAGCACATCGAGGCTGTGAGGGGGTCAGAGAACCTGAGGGGAGCACCAGCAGTGCCCATTGCATCCTGCCAGGAATGAAGCTTCTTAAGGAAAGACATTGCATGCATCCACATATCTGTGGTCCTCACCTGAGTGCCAGCTCTACAGCAGGTGATCATTAAACTTTGTTGAACTGAATGTGATCATCATCAAAAGAAATATTTATTTTCTTGCTTCTGCTTTTTGTGACTTGCTGCTGATGGTCTTCTATATCCAAGATAATAAGTTTCCCTGTAGCCTGTAATACTTTTTTATAGTCTTGTTTCTTACATTAACTTTATAATGCCCCTGGAGTTTTGTTCCCATTCATGGTAATAGGTTTGTTGAGGTATAATCTATCTGCAGGGAATGTACAAATATTAAACTTGAATATGTATACAACCATGTGCCACCACCCAAACTGAGATATAGAACAACTTCATGACGTTAGGAAGTTCTCTCTTATGCCTATCCAATCAATCACAGTCTCCCCAATAGAGATCCTTGCTACTGATTTTTCTCATGAGTGTGAAAATGAATACAAACTCTCCAATTGAAAAAGTAACTGAGATAATTTGAAGACAACCACAAATCAGCTCAGTTTTATTCTTTTACATGAAGCCAAAAATGAATTATATTTGGACACAAAACAAAAAGCAAAACAAGAAGGGTGAGCAGAAGCCAAATGGGTGTGGTAAAGCCAAGGAAGCAAGGGAAGCTTATTGTTCCCCCTGTCCCACCGGCCTGTATGTGGAATGGGGTCTGGGCATGGTGGCAGAGTGGGGGCAATGGTTACTTCTGTCCATGACCGTGCACCCTGTGATGGAGTGGCCACCGCATCCCCGTGGCTCTCTAGTGCCCCCTCGGTCACAAATGAGAGTGCCCTCCTATGCCAGGGTCTGAGTCTGGGTTCTGCTTACTGTCTAGGTTGGGCGCAGCTTAAACTGACACCACATTCTGTCAGTTGCACAAAATAAGAACCAAATGAAGATAATGAAGGGACAAAGAAGTGAACAAAATTTAACATGAAGGGGAAAAGGACAAGTGGGAATCTGGAACCTTAAAGACGTGAGTAACAAGGCTAGATCATAAGAACCCAGGTGTTCAAAGATCCTGTGGCTTAGGTTTTGAGATCCCTGTTTCTCAGGTCAGCCCTGTGGGACAACTTGTTTTTCTTTGGATTTGGGGATTGGGCTGCAGTGCATGTATCAAGGCAAAGCATTCACTGTCAGTACTGGGGACAAGGAATTTAATGTGGCCTCTCTTGGTGTTTCTCAGCACCAGAATAACCCTGGGTCTGTTTTCTTTCTATGACTCTAGCCAGTTTCCTCCACCCCAAGCCTCATATCTACCCCTGCTCTGGTTGTCCCACCTTGCCTCATGAGCTAGAGATGCCACTGAGGCAGAGAGGCAGGGAGAGAGGGGAGCGGCAGATTAGGAGTACTGGTTTTCTGTTACTAGTGTATATTTATGATACATAATAGTTAACATTCATTTTGGGGAATTGGTGCATATATATCATATCTTGATCATTTTCAATGCCTTTATCCCTCTCTCCTCCCCTTTCCCTTGACTCCCTTCTCTACCTCCAAATAGTGTGCCTTCCTGTGTCCTACCATTTCTCCTTTGTTTTACTCTTTACTTGTATTTTTGGTTTCTCATATAAAAGAAACCATATAATATTTAACTTTCCATGTCTGCTTTATTTCAGTTCACATGGGCTCAAGATTCATCCATTTTCCTGCAAGTGCCATGATTTCATTCTCTTTTATGACTCAAAGACCTAGATATAAAACAAGAAACACTTAATGTGCTGGAAGATAGGTAAAACACTTGAGGCCACAGGCACAAGCACTGACACCAAGAATCAGCCCATGGGACTTCATCAAACTAAGAAGCTTCTGTATAATAAAGGACACAATCACCAGAGTGAAAAGACAGCCTACAGAATGGGAAAACATTTCCATCTTCTCTTCTGATCAAGAACTAATACCTAGAATTTATAAAGAAGTTTAAAAATGAACCTCCCCCCCAAAAAAGAGGTCTATTGCCTTTTCATGTTAATAATGATAAAAGCCATATTATCCCTGGTGTTAAGGAGAGTAGTTGATTTTACTGCCACAGTGAAGAAAGATGCCCAATGCAGTCTGACTGAGTAGAAGCAGTACTAGTTACAGCCACTGTTCAAATGTAGCAAAATAATACTCATAAGCCACTGCAAATGTGTCAAGTTAGATTTGTTGGATTTTTTTTCTTTCTTTTTCTTTTTTTTTTGTGAGACAGGGTCTTGCTATATAGCCCACGCTGGCCTTGAACTTGCAGTGATCCTCCTACTTCAGCCATCCAAGTGCTGGAATTACAGGCGTGCATCAACTTCCCTGGCAATTTGTTGTACTTGAAAGCAGTGATGAAGGCTGTTTGCAAACACTCAGCTTTCTAAACATGTCCTTCATTATACCGGATGTCATCATTTAAATAAGAGAGAACTTAAGGCTTATTAATGCCAAAACTAAAACAATAAAAGCAAAGTGAATGTGAAAAATCAGTGGGACTATCAGTCCAGAGATTATATGAATGCAGGCCCAGGAAATCACTAAGAGGAAAAAGGAAAGCCTGATGGGAGTCCTCAGTCTGGACTTTGTTGCAACAATGCAGCTGTTCCATGCTCCAGGGTAAAGTGGCCCAAACAACTCCGACAGGTTTGCTTTGTGCCTTCATAGCTGGGCTGTGTCCTGGGCCTGAGAACTCCTCCCTTTCCAAGAAAAGCTTAGCTCCCAGCATCTTGGGGTGGTAACCTTTCCAACTTGAAGGCTTAAAAGCCTTCTCCCATCGTGCACTGGAAATAAAACAAAAATGATCTACAGAAAACAATGTAGGACTAATGTTTCATTGCCCTCTTTCTCCAGTAACTCCTAAATCTTTCAGGATGGTGTCCACCACACAGACATGGTAGAGATGCACCATGTGTGCTTCTGTGCTCCAGGGCAATGTGGCCCAAACAACTCTCCAGGTATATTGCTTCATGCCACAAATACATTCTTGGAAATGTTTTTTAGAAAGGGAATTCATTTATTTTTTTCTTTTTCTTCCAACTGAATATTTCAGCTGTAGCTTTTAATCTTGTATGGTTCATGATCCTTGGAAGCTATAACTTTTCTGCACTAGCTGTTGCAGTGTGGAAAATGCAGCTCAAGATTGAAAGGGAAATGCCCCCACACTGGGGGCATCACCATTTATGGTAACTACTAGTCTGCAGCCCTGGTTACTTGCCTGAGATCCTGCAACTCTTGGTCACTCGCACGGGAAAGAAGGCAGCTCCCTACAGGCTCAGGCTTATGTGTGGTGATGTGGAGCTGGCCCTGCCATGGGGAAGCAGGGAGCTTTCTCCTTGCTCAGTCCAGGTCTACCAAAGGTCCTGAACTCAGCTTAAAGTATTTTGCAATTATCCTCTACTTTGTCATGCAAAGAAAACGATGCCACCAGAACTCGCTGCTTTGAAAATCAGAGTGACTTCTTGTATGGTCTGAAAAACCAAGACCTTGGTATTTACTTACCTTTGGGGCAGTTTGATCCTGAGGCCCTAGAGCAACTACTCTGACTGCCACAGAGCTGCTTATTGGATCCAGCCTCACATATAAGACATGATGCTGGTCAGAATAGTGGATTGGTATCTGTTTAGTCATTCAAATATGTATTCTGGCTTCAAGTGCTCAGGAGAATCAGGAAGGGGTATTAAATGAAACTCCATGTCCAACTGTTCATTCTAGGTATCCTGGACCACAATGTCCCATTACAGAGTGGGAATGTTTGCACTCTCAGGACCAAGGCATTTCTCAAGTGCAAGGGAAAAACTGGCCAGGAAGCCTGAGAGTGGAACTCATTGTTGGTATTTTTTCCTGGTCATTTCTCCATATTGTGTACTATTATTGCATCCATGATAGTATAGCCATGGATGACATATCTTTTCCAAGGTGGTAAAAGTTCCTTTATGCTAGTTAGCTCACAGACAGAGAAATATCTTAACTGCACAGAAGACTGTGTAGTCCAGCATGGATTTAAGACTCGTTATAAGGAGGCATTTCTAATTCTAACTACTGATGTTAAAGCTTCAGTTGAATATTGCACAGAGAAATCCTTCTTAGATGTGCATACCTTCCAAGTATCAAAGCACCTGCTTAGATTCCTATGACAGGAGGGGAGATGATGGCTAGATTTGCCCAATTGATTGATTTTGCCAAAACCTTCAGAAGCAGTGTGAAAGAGTGGAATGAACTTGCAATTGGCAACCTGGACAACTCTTAAGTTTGACTGTGTCTCAGCTCTATGGGTGATCTTGGGCAATGTGCTCCCTCCTCTGGCTATCAGTTTTCTGTTCATCAAAGTAGGAGCCCTGTCTCTGCCATCCTAGCTTTTCCAAAGAGATGATATTGAGGAATTCCTTGCAATACCCAATGGGTCAGTGTCTGCTCAGGGTGACTTGGGAGGCAGACTGCCAACTCTGAGGAGCCAGAACATCTTAAAGACAGGATGTTTTGCCAACATGAGCAGAGATGGGCCTTACACAGAAAACAAGGATGCTCCCTAAGGAACAATCAGATAAAAATTAATTATACAGCCAAATTGTCACCCTGCCTTGCTACTTGCCTTGTTAACTAAAAACAAACATCTGCACTCAGCAGAACTGTATGTCTTTGTTATTCCTCCACCAATCTGGGAGTTTGAGTCAGTTTGGGCCTCCATTTTGGTAGGGTCCCCTTACCCTCAAAAAATTCTGTCTCTCATGTTGTCATTTGTCTTTCAGGGTTTGTGGACCTGAAACTGGCATGATATGATGCATACGAAAGCATTCTGAGAAAATCCAAAGCGCAACAGAATATCCAGCATAAACACAACATCGTTAAAGCCACCAGTATCATCTGATAAGCTTATCAAAGAGCTGGAATTCATTGCCCGCCAGATGAATTGTATCTCTTTGGTGACAAAAAATGATGGTCTGATAGTCTTTGGTGTATGAAGTGTAGATTCTTCCAGTCAAAGCACAAGAGACAGGACAGAATTTCAGGTATTGGAGGCAAACAATGCCATCCTGTTGGTACCAATACTGACTCTTATCTTTATTCTAAATACTCTATTTGAGAGATTTTAACAGAATGTTTGGCAAATGGTCTCCAAAGTCTTCTTTTTCTCGTTCTTATCCTGCCTGGATGAATGGCATCTTTTACATAGCCATCTGTGGCTGTAGAATCTTCCATTTCTCCCTTTTGAGACTGTGGAGCCAAATGCAAACATACTTGAGGCTCCAGAGATAGGGCTGGGAGGGCAGAAACTGCATTCCTCAGATCCCTCTCTGGGAGGAAACTGCCCCCCTTCTTTTCTCTGTTCAATGCATAAAGGGGTCCTCTCTCCTAAGGGTTCTTGCCTAAACCAATGACACATTTTCTCTTGGTTTTGACCTATGTTGACCATCAGTGATTTTAGTGGGAAAAAGATCTGCAAATTGAGCTCCAGGCTTCCATATTTCACAGTGCCAAAGCGCTTACCTCTCATACTTTGGATTGCCTCTCATCTGTCCACTCCTGCTTAGTACTCTGGAGAGCCTGGGTCTTCTGCTCATCTACTTGGACATAGTCTACTCTTTGCTCTTCTGAAAGAAGCTTCTGAGGTGGGAGAAGAAGAAGAAGGCTTTCATTATATCTAATTTTAAAACTCAGAAAATGCCTACATCGTGGTATAGTACATTGTTGTTAATTATTTGCTATCCTTTTCTCCCTGCAGAAACGAGTGGTGTGGTGTGGTGTGGTGTGGTGCATGTGAGTGTGGATACATTAAAGAGAAAACAGGCATCCTGGGATCCTATTATCTCCTTTTCCCCTGCCAGGAGCACTGGACTCAAAATGAGCTTTATTATGAGAAACAACTGAAAGAACCTCTGTTGCAATGAGTAGCTGAGATTTGGAGTTGCTTGTCTTCTGAAACTGATTAATACTCCTTTGGACTTGCTACTCCCACCCTTCTGACCAGCTTCTCTTGAGACTCAGTTCAGGGATTAAAAATGACATTTTAAGGTAAAGGAGAAGTAGGAGTTAATTCAGCAAAATAGGAGGGAAGTCTTCAAGAGGAGTTTCTACACAGCACTCCATCCACACAAACACATAAATGGAATCAGACTATACTTTCTGTTTCATGAGCTGTTTTTTTTTCTTTCACCAAACTATACATTGTAGACATAGTTTAAGTAATGACCATTCCTTGTTCAAAACTGTCATCCAACCTCTTACTACTCATTCATTCCATGCCTACACTGTGAAATCTGTGATATTTGTTAAAGGCTAGCATCACATATGAGTATTAATTCCATCAATCCTCACAACAGCCCTTGAGTAGATGTTATTATTTCTAATCCCTAATTTACAGATGTAAATAGTACCAAAAGGAGTTGAAAATGCTCAACTTGGCATTCAAGGCTCTTTACTGAAGGATTCTACTTCAACTTGGAGGTCTTTTTAGCACCCGATAAAGTCTAGCCAGACTAGGCTGTAACTTATTTCCTAAACAGGCCTTTCCCATTCCTGGAGAGTCTTGTGTTCACCTTCATCACCATCTGAACAAGTTTCTATTACCTTTTGGTTTCTATTACCTTTGGGTCCAAATTTTGAAGAGTGTCATTGTAATGTCTATTTACATACATGTATCCAAAGAATATACTGTAAAGGAAATACATCAGGATTTCATTCATTCTGAGAGGCAGGATTAGGGTTGATTTTAATTCTGTTTATGATACATGTCTATATTTCTAAGGCCTCCTAAAGAGAACATAAATGGTTTGGTAATCAAAAAACTCTAATCATAAATAAAATAACCTGAGAATTCTCAGGACAAAATCCTTCCTACCTGCTGTATGGGGGCTGGTGATGCTGAATTGAAGTCTAGGGCCAAATAATCCAGGCTGAATTTCTTTGTCCAGGGAAAGGCTCCACTGTTCATGGAGCTGGCTCTCTGATACTCCTAGGATCAAACATCATGGGACTGTGGTTAATTATATCCAATCAAAATGATAAATCTCAATTTAGAAATATAAGAAACACGAAAAACCAAGGTAATATGACTCCCCCAAGATTTATTACTTCCGTAGTAACTGTTTACAATGACATCAAAGTAGATGAGATACCAAATAATTCAAAAGAATGATTATAAAAATGATCAAACTCAAAGAAGACACAAACAGCAGAATGGAAGAAAGGCAATGCATGATGTAAAAGAACATATCAATAAAGAATTAGAGATTCTAGAAACAAAACAAACAGAAATTTTGGGACTGAGAAGCCCAATATGCCAAATAAAAAATTCCATAGAAAACCTCACCAGCAGGCATGAGCAAACACAAGACAAATGCTCAGGGTTTAAAGATAAAGTTGGCATATTATTACATTTAGATAGAAATAAAAAATAAGAAATTATGAGAAAAACATGTGACTTCTCTGGCATATGATTCAAAAGGCAAATTTAAAAGTCACCATAATACAGGAGGGGCTCAAGATGCAGACTAAATGCATGGAAAATATATTTAGTGAAATAATAGCAGAAAACTTCCAAAATTTTGACAATGACATGGATATTCAGGTACAGGAAGCATTCAGAACTGCAAAGAGGCATGAGCAGAAAAGAATCTCCTTCATTACACACCACAGTTAAAATGTCAAGAGTACAGAGAAAAGAAATGACATTTAAAGTTGCAAGAGAAAAAATGTCAAATCACTTATAAAGAGAAACCAGTCTAAATAACAGCAGATGTCAAAGCAGAAATTCTAAGGGTCAAGAGGTTTGGAATGGGTTTCAAGTTTTGAGAGAAACTAATTGCCAACCTAGATTACTATATCCAACAAAGCTATCCCTGAGAACTAAAGGATAAATAAAGATATTCCAAGATAAGCAGGAACTAAAAGAACTCATGACCACTAAATCAGTATTACAGAAGATACTTAAAAGAATGCTACACACAAAAGACTACACTAATAAATGGACATTAGAAAATAATAAACATCAAAAACAATAATAAACAGCACAAATTAGTACATGCCTACATGCCTTTCAATAACAATTCCAAGGGTAAATGGCTTTAATTCTCCTATTAAAAGACAGAGTGGCATACTGAATTAAAAACTAGACTGAACTCTTTGCTGCATGCAAGAAACACAGCTCACCTACATATGCATATACTGTACATACTGAAAAGTGAGATGATTGATTACATGCAAATGGTATTCAAAAGCAGCAGGAGTAGCTATACTCACATCCAACAAAGCAGATTTCAAGCCAAAATTAGTCAGAAGAAATAAACAGTGCCACTACATATTTGTCAATCCACCAAAACAATTGTAAATATGTATGCACAAGACTTCAGTGAACCCAATTTCACGAAACAATCACAATTTAACATAAAGGGACACATAGAGTCTAACACAGTAATGGATGACTTTTTATTCCACTTTCGTCAATACATAGAGGTCATCCAGACCTCCCCCCAAAAAATCAACAAAGAAATGACAATCGATTTAACAGATATCTATACAGCATTCCATCCAGCAACCGCAGAATACATATTCTTCTCAGCTCATGGAACTTTCTATAAAGTAGGCCATATTTTAGATCATGAAGTAAGTCTTATCAAGTACAAAAAACCTGAAATATTTACTTTCACCTGATCAGATTCTAATGAAATAAGAACAGAATTCAATAGCAAGAGAAACTATATGAACTATAGGAACTGTGTAAACACAGGGAGGTCGAACAATATATTTCTGAATGATCAGTGGGTCATTGAAGAAGTCAGGGGTAAAATATTTTTAAAAATCTTATCATCAAATGATAAATAGAAACACAAAATACTAAAATGTATAGGATACAGCAAAGGCAGTTCAAAGAGAGAAGTTTATAGCTATTAGCCACCTACTTAAAAAATTTGAGAGATCTCAGGGTATTATAAAAACAAGAACAAACCAAATACAAAAAAAGCTATAGAAGGAGAGAAATAATAATGATCAAGGCTGACAATAATGAAATAGAGACTAACAGAACAGTGCAAACAATCAATAAAACAGTGGGTTCTTTGAAAAGATAAACAAGACTGATAAACCCTTTGCCGAACTTTTTAAAAGAAAAGAGATGTCACAACTTATAAGAAATATAAAGTAATATTACAGAATATACCACTGAAGTCCAGGGGATTATTAGGAACTACTTTAAAAACTTGTGTGCTGATGAATTGGAAATCCTAGAAGAAATAAATTCTTAGACACATAAGACCTACTAGTCCAAGATCCTTGATGAACATAAATGAAAAACAAAAGAAACTAGGTTGGAAGGATCATACTTCATCACAATAAAGGCTATATATGAGAAGACTATAGCCAAAATCATACTTTATAGGGGAAAACTGAAAGCATTTTCTCTAAAATTAAAAATGAGACAAGTCTATTCTAAACACTTCTATTCAAGGACTTAGAATTTTAGCAGGGCAACTAGGCAAAAGAAGACAAAGGGATGCAAACAAAATAAAGAAGTCAATTTGTCCCTATTTGCAGATAATACAAACCTTTACTTTGAAGACTCAAAGAATTCTACCGGAAGGCTTTAAATCTGGTAAACAAATGCAGCACATAGTAGGACACAAAATCAACACCAATAATGAACCTTCTGAGAAATAAGGAAAAGAATTCCACTCACAATTGCCTCAAAAAATAAATCCTTAGGAATAAGCCTAACCAAAGAGATGAAATATTTCTACAGTGAAACTTACAAAACACTAGAGAAAGAAATTGAAGAGGACATCAAGAGATAGAAAGACCACTCCATGTTCATAGATCAGCCAAATTAATGGTGTTAACTGGAGATAATACAAAAAGCAATCTATAGATTTAATACAATCCCCTTTAAAACAACAACAACATTTTTCACATAACTAAGAAAAACTATCTTAAAATTCATAGGGAAGCAGAAAATACCCAAACTACCAAAGGAATCCTGAGAGAACAAAAGCACTGAGTATCACAATACTCTATTTCAATACTTTATTTTACTAAAAAGCCACAGTAATAAAGACAATATGTCACTGACACAAAACAGACACATAAACTAATGGAATAGAATAGAGAACACAGAAACCCACACAACTACAACCATCTGATTCTGGACAAAAGTATGCATAGGAGAAAAGACAATGTCTAACCAACGGTACCAGGAAAACTAGATATCCACATAAAGGAGATTAAAACTAGATGCCTACCTCTCTTCCTGTACAAAACTCAACTCAAAATAGATCCAAAGCCAACATATAAGACCTGAAAATTTTAAACCACTAGAGGAAAACATAGGGGAAACACTAGAAATCATAGGCAGACAAAACTTTTTGAACAGTACTACACTAGCACGAATCAACAAATGGGACTATATCAAATTAAAAAGCTTCATTTGCAAGCTATTATTCTGACACATAATTAATATTTTGAATATATAAAGAACTCAAAAACTATACCAAAAAAATCAAGTAGTCATGAATGTGGCTCTGGGTTCAATCCCCAACACTACAAGAAAAAGAAATCCCCCAAAGAAATTAAGGAAATAATTTTATTTACAATAGCATGAGACAATAAAATACTTAAGAGTCAATTTAACTAAGGAGACAAAACTTGTATACTGAAAACTGTAAGGCATGCCTGAAAGAAAGCAAAGACATAAATAAATAGAAAGACATCAATGTTATTGGAAGACTTAATATTGTTAAGATGACAAAACTACCCAAAACAATTTGCAGATTTGAAGTATCCCCTATCAGAATGTAAATGGTAATTTTTTGCAGAAATATAAAAACCTATCCTAAAATTCATATAAGTTTTTAAAAGACTTTGAGTAACTGAATTTTAACCTTGAAAAATAAAAACACAGTTGAAGGTTTCATACTTTCTGATTTCAAAAATTACTACAAAGCAACAGTAATGAAAACAGTATGACACTGTCATAAGGATAGATACAGAAACCAATGGAATATAATACAGTCCAGAAATAAACTCTTGTGTACGTGATCAACTTCAACAAAGATGCCAAGACCACTCAATAAGGAAAGGGCAGTATTTTCAGGAAGTGGTGCTTAAAAACTGGAAGTCCACATTCCAAAAGACAAAACTGGACTCTTAACCTCACATCATATGCAAAAATTAACTTAAAAAGGATCAAAGACCTAACCATAAGATCTAAAACTATAGAATGCTTAGAAAAAAAACACAGGACAACATTTTCATGATAGTGAATTTGGCAATAATTTCAATGGATGTGACACAAAAAGCAAGACAATAAACAGATAAATTTGATTTCATTAATCTTAAAAACTTTTGTGCACCAATGGACAGTATCAAGAGAGCAGAAAAGGGTGAAGCTGAGGCAGGAGGGTCACAAGTTCAATCCCAATCTTTAGAGTCTGTCTCAAAATACAGAATTAAGAGGGTTGGCAATGCAGCTCAGTGTAAAGGCCCTGTGTTCCATCCCCAG
The DNA here is from genome assembly GCA_004027455.1 of Hydrochoerus hydrochaeris. Lineage (NCBI taxonomy): Eukaryota > Metazoa > Chordata > Mammalia > Rodentia > Hydrochaeridae > Hydrochoerus > Hydrochoerus hydrochaeris. The sequence goes on from PVLA01010007.1 coordinate 12,837, forward strand.
TATGCCCCCTCAAAAAAGATAATTGAAAGATAGTGAAAATGAGGCTGAATGGGCAGCTTGGTAGTAGAATGCTTGTTTAGCAAGCACAAGGCCCTGAGTTTGATCTGCAGCACAGAGAGAGAGAGAGAGAGAGAGAGAGCGAGAGCATGTGCTACAGAATGGGAAAAAATTTGCAAATCATACATCTGATATGGGGTTTATACTCATTTTGTAAAAACTCTTACAACTCAACAACAAAGACCAAACAATTCAATTAAGAAATAGGCAAGGCACTTGAACAATAAGCATACTGAAACACAAATGAGAAAACACATCCATTAAGATAGAGATTATGAAGAAAATTGTGAGAGGTAACAAGTGTTGATGAGGATTCTGGGAAGCTGGAGCCCTTGTGCATTGCTGGTAAGACTATAAAATGGTATGGATACTGTGGAAGACAAGTTTGGTGGTTCATTAAAAAATTAAACATAGTTACCATGATGCAATAAGTCCAATTCTAGGTCTATATCCAAAAGAATTGAGAGCAAGAACCGAACATATACTTATATACCATGTTCATATTACCATAATTCACGATAGCCAGCAGATGAGTGGGTAAACAATTCACTATAATATGTCAATCTGAAGGAATGAAATTCTACCCTATGCTACCATGTGGATGAATCTTAAATGAAACAAGGTCAAATACTGCACAGTTTCACTTTTGTGAAGGATCCAGAACAGGCAAATTCACAGGGATGGAAAGGGAAGTTAATGTTTAATGGTTACAAGATCTGGGTTTCAGATGATGAAAAAGTTCTGAAAATAGACAGTGGTGATGGTTACACAACATTGCAAATGTATTTAATGCCACTAAATTGTACACTTAAAGTGGCTAAAATGGTAAATTTGACATTACATATATCTTACTAAAATAAAATATTTTAGGTGTTGTAAAAGAATGTTCATAACAGTTCTAATTACTCCCAAAACTTGAAACAATGCAAATGTCCTTCAATGAGTGGGAAGACAAACAATACATGGCCACCCACATGGTGGAGTACTATGCAGCAATGAAACAGAAAGAACCATGGACATGTGTACCGATGAAATTTACAGACTTTGTTCTAAGTAAAATAAAACAGTCTGAAAAGGTTCTGTGTGATTCCACTCACATGGTGCTCTTGAAAAAACAAAACTATAATGCAGAAGAGATCAGTGCCATCGGGGGTCATGAAGAAGTACTCTGGAAAGCTTTTGTGCACTAATTGTAGTGGTGGCTACACAAATCTATATGTGTTTAAACTGTCAGATCTGCACAATTAGAGTAAATTTTATAACAGAAATTAATTTGAGATGTAAGAGTACAGAATTCTACTATAAAAGCCTTACAAAACTATTGGAGCCAAGTGTGGTGGCACACGTCTGTAATCCCAGCACTTGGGAGGCTGAGGCAAGAGGATTGCTGCAAGTTTGAAGTCAGCCTTTGCTACTCAATGAATTCAAAGCTAGCCTGGACTACTTAGTGAGATCCCATCTCAAACAAACAAACAAACAACCAAACAAACCAAAAAAAAATTCTATTGGAATTACAGTCTGAAAAATGGAGAGAGAAGAAATCACATATGCTAGTTTTATGTTCAGACTTGGAAATTTTCTATAATTCCATAAATTTTTAAAGAAGGATATCCAATAAGACTTGTATATCAATAGAACAAAACTTGTATTTCAGCCCCTGGCTTAATTTTTACAATCAGATCAGATTTTTTTTGCAAAGAGGGAAAAATCAATATACATGATTATGTGTAATCAAAATCAAATCATATGACTTCTGACTAACATGCAAGGCTGTTCTGTGGCACACTAAGGAAGTAATGCAGGTCAAATTCATTTGAGACTATTGTATTATTGAAGTTAAAAAAATACAGAGAATTGAATGAGATAAACCCCAAGGACTTTGTACTAAGTTACACTCTAGCACCTTATATATCTGTCTATCTATCTATTTATTTTGAAGCAGGGTCTTGCTAAGTCACTAAGTTTCCTAGTCTGGACTTGAACTTGGGATCCTCTTGTCTCAGCCTCATAGAATGCTGGGGTTACAGGTGTGTACCACCATGCTCAGTGTAAGTTAGCCTTTAAATATTTTTACATGGCAGTTTGCTGACACTGCCTTTAGCCAGTGCTCCTGGTTCTTCAACTGCTGTATTGCATAATAATGCACACAGTCACTAACCAGTGATTGCAAACTCAGGCAAACAATCAATCTCTAACTGTGCTGTTAATGAAACAGTGGTCTTTCCCACAACTTGAAAGATCAGAAAGAAACTGCTGGTGTCTGAAATGACTGCACTTGCTTGTATTAGGTTTTAGGTCCACTTCCCTTTTCTGTTCTCTGGAGACAGGACACAGCTGTTTAGCATCCTTTATAGGAGTGTTTTCTTCAACAAGTTTCCCATGGGTCATTACAAAGTATGAGAAATGTTAGGAAGACCACAGCATATTTGTGTATGAGTCACTTTCCATCTGCGTATGGTTAAATGCACTTACAGGACAACTTTTATCAAATAAAAAGGCAAAAGAGTACACTGAATGATGACTTCAGTGAAAATTATCATTTTATTTTCAGCTGCCTTCTGTCCTTCTGAAGAGTGTATGCCACAGTACCTTGAGCATCATCCTTCACATTTCATGCACAAGTTCCCTCCAGAGTTGCCCATGGTTCTGAACTTGAGAATGGGCCAAGGTTCCCACTAACTGCTAGAGGTGCTAAACAGTATCTTCAACAGCGCGTGCTCTCAACACCATGCAAGAAGAAGAGAACAGAAGGGACAATGGGGCAAGAGGGAGACTTCGGGGCTTTTGCAGTATGAATTGTTAATCAGGATGGCAATGCCAGGTCTCTGTCCACCCTGTGCTACAGAAAGAACCCATCATGGGTGTCTCCAGAGGCTGCCACACAATGGAAAGGATTGAAGGCAGGTGTTCTGCTAAAAACAAGCATCCGATATGTGCAGTTTTACAGCCCAGAATCTGGACATCCAAAGAATTACAAAGATATGGTCAAGTGAGACACCATAGTCTTGGTGAAAAGAACTGCTATCATTTCCATTTTCCCATAGCACAGGCCTCAGCCCCAGGTTCTCATGAAATGCTATGGCCTTAAAACAGTATGATTAGCTGACTATTGCAGGAAAGAAAACCACCTTCAAGTGAGTTTCTTCCCAACTAGAAACACTGTGACCTGGTTTTATAATCAAGTGATCATTTTAAGATTGCATAGAGATTTTTGAGGGGTATATTTTCTTTATAATGAACTCACAAGAATACAGGCTGGGGGAAGAAAAAAGACATAAAAATATGGGATTACCATTTGAATGTAGCTTTCCTCCTCTTCTCTGGAAATAGGATTGGCAAAAAATCTTGCAGAGTGAATACCATTTCTTTCTGGAGAGAGAAAGCTGGTTCGATTGCTAAAAACAAAAATACGGATGAGGTCAAAGCAATGTTTTACAGCTGCTCTGAAAGGCAGCCAGGAACTGACAGGGCCCTGTGGGGTTTCAGCTTCCACCCCTCCAAACACAACTTCCATCCAGGCCAACAATTCTTAAAGAAACATACTGCCTGGCAGCCTTGTACCATGATGGAGCACACAGCTCTAGTTGCTTTTCTCAAGGCCTTCCATATTACACAGCTCACAGCTTTGAGAAATAGACTGAAACATCATATTATTTAGCAAAAAAACAAAAGCAAAAATGAAACACTTCTCTGGGGCCCTTTTATTTTGACAGTATCCAGGCAAAGTAAGAAAGTGCATCCACTCCTCTGATAGGACAAGAAAAAGAGCTAGGACTTGATTTCTACCCTACTCTTGAGTCAGAAGTAAAGCCTGAGTGTCTTCACAGATTTCTGAGAAATACAGGTTATTGCACGCTTTGATTTACAAAGTGACTATGTTCTGTGGCTTTTAGAGTGAGCCAGGAAACTCCTGGGCCAGGCTTAGCACTCTGAAAATGCAGTTTCTTAAAAGGTGAGATGAAAGAATATAGACACATAATCGGCCTTCAAGATGTCTGCCTGGTAGTACTGGTCCCAATCTTTGGGCCACAGCCGATTCCAGTCAGTCTGGGGCTACACATTTGCATCTTCTTGGGAAATCTGAGGTGGGACTGAAAAAGAGTCCATCCCTGTTGATGTTGCAATTGAAGTGTGTCAACCAGCTCAGGAGCTATGGTACATTTTGGTCAATAGGGATCAAAGAACAAAGAGTTCTGAAAAGACTGAGGAATGAGCAGATGTGAATGGTGAGGCAGATATGAGAAAGACAGAAAATATTTTGTGGTCCTGGTTCCAGTAATCCCAGTCACATTTCTTCCTTTGTAATCTTTAAACAACTTCTGGCTCTTAATAGTAAACCCAGGCCTTCCCTTGACTTCCACTGCAAACAGGTTAAGTAAGACCAAAGGTGTTCAAGCCACTTTGGCAAACAGCAGCTTTGCTTACCAAGGCACTGTGCAGGTCCTGGTCAGAGATGTGTGCTCTCGGATGATGGAGAGGTTTCTCAGGTCCAGCGGTGGGGGCCGTGCTACAAGACAGTGCACCACATGCACCGTGATTAGTTCTCAGGCCAGAATCTGAAGACTGTGAAACAATGACATGCCACTTTTCTAGCATACTGAGTCCAGTTTACTAACGGGAAGCACTGCTGATGAGAGCGAATTTCACTTTCCTACTTTTCCCTGACTCCTGGGAAGTAAGAACAAGTATCAAGCCAATAGTCTTTTTCCTTGCAGGAGTTAACGAAAAAAGGCTATATATTTATTTATTCAATACACATTTATTAAGAACTTACTGCCTGTCAGGCATGGTTCTAGGTGTTGGAGACACAGATCTCAGTCTCTGCCCTGCAGAAATCCCAATGCCTACCCCACACTTGACATGTCTGAGAGGCAGAGATGATCACCAGGTTCTAGGCTCCCAACTCCAGATCACTGTCCACTCGATGGATTTTCTGCCTAGAACGTTCTTCCCTGTATCTATATCCAGCTACTCTTCTTCACATCCCAGCTCACTACCCTCTGCATAGGGATTCTTTCTTTGAACTCCAGACAAGATCAGACCCCATATCATAGGCCTCACAGGTTTCTGTACTTATGCTTCATGGCTTTTCCCCCAGGCTGTGATGAAACATACATCTGTGAGTATTTGACTCAGGTCTGGACTGTGCATCGGGAAACCAGGGTTTTGTTTGTCAGTTCACCACAATAGCATGGGCATCTAGAGAGGCCTCAGGAGCCCATCCAGCTGCTTCTGCCATTAGATGATGATCTAATTCCCCTCCATGTTGTTACCAGAGTGACAGGACAGTGACTTTCCCAATGGCCAATTGTTTTCCAGGGATCTTGGGTCTTGAAAAGTGACTGGGCCAGAAAGACCTGTGAATTGTGCAGCCCCTGGTTTCTCCTGAGGGCATAATACCCCACTGTCGGGTTCACCAGCAGGCACCTACCAGCTTCACTGCCTGCCCTCGCCTACCTCTGAGTCCATCAAATGACTTGTCTCTTTTGAGTCCTATACAACTGCACTGTTCAGAATAGTGACCGTGCAGCAATTATACAGGTATATGTAAATGTACTGAAATTAAATAAAGTTCAGCTGTTCAATCGCACTAGTCACATTGCAAATTTTTAACAGTGATGTTTCTGCTATCACAGAAATTTCTGTTGGATGGTACTGCTATAGAAAATTAGTTGAACAAGATAACAATGCCTGTCTTAATGTTAGAGGGTTCTGTGAAGTTGTTTCTGACCAGAATGGATAGTTATTAACTCTACACCTCATAAGAGAGTCCACTCTCTTATTTAGTACTGACTTCATGACCCTTGTTTTTCTTCTAGGTGGTTTTTCATCTTCCTCCCCGTCAGACGGAAGAACTCTCTTTGCAATACACATATGACTGGTGCTCTGACACAAACCCAAGGGAGCGTGGCTGGGAGATCAGGCACAAGGAAGTGCTCAGGTAGCAGCTGTGAGCATTCCCATCTGAAGGCACAGTTTTTCCTAAGAGCAATGAAAGGTAGGGAAAGGCCACATGGGTTGTCAGAGATCCAAGTCACACCAAATGCTCCCTTGTGATCACATAGCACACTGGGCAAGTGAGGGGTGGGCAAAAATGAAGAAGAAGCCACTTCACCCTGCCTCTTCCCTTTCCCTCTTATTCTATCTCCTTGTCTGTCCATGCTGTTTAGCAGACCAGCAAGACTACCTGGTGGTAGCAGAAGCTTGGAGAAGCTGCAAGTGCTCTGGGTGCACAGGAGTCAGGCTGCTCACTGCCTAAGTACTCTCCTGTCCTCAGTCACTACTGCTCAGGATGTGTAGGACATGACTCAAAGGCCAGAAGCCTGGCACTATGATTCTATTCAAGTGTTGTGTGGACTTTTATGTTTATGGCTAAGCATAGTGGGGTATCTAAACCCAGTTTGAGCCTTAGCTTTCATGTGCTCTAAATGAGGATGCCAAATTGGTTCCATTCTGATCCATTCTCACTTTTGTTTCATCCTGGATTTATAGGCTGCATTTTCAGGACCATAGCGCCTGACAAGTCCCCTAACTCCCTTGATCTAAACATTATGGAGGAGCAAGGCACTCCCACCCTTCTCACTGTATCCCAGCCACTTCTTTCTTGCCCTTGTATTTGTACTCCTCTGGGATTGTCTCTTTAATGATTCCTGCCCAATAAGCCTTAGGTCTCCCACACAGAGCAGGCCTGCTCAAGTGCCTTACGTTTCCTTTGAGGCTTGAGATCTCTATTCACTGGGGGAGGTTCCAAGTCTGCAGGTAGTTCAGGCAGTGGGCTTGAGATGTTTCCTGAGTTCATTGGGATGTAGTCGTCTTGGCTGCAGTGGGGGCCAAGACTACAGCCGATGGCCTGGGGGCTCATGGGTATGTAGCTGTCTTCAGCGCTGGCTACAGCTGTGGGGTACATTGGGGAGCACCTACAAGGCTATAAAACAATGGGTACATGTTGGGAACAGCAGAACAGTCATGAAAACAACTAAAAGGGGGCACTGAGGCTATGCATATTGTTTAGATTCCAAATTGCCCAAGAATAACTGTGAACTTCCCCAGGGACGTACACAAGCCCTAACCAAAGTTCCATCTCTGGACCCAATGTGTGAGTATAGGTGCTAAGTCTCCTTAGCATTTTGGAGGCTTATGAATTTATGCAACTGCTTTAAGTCCAACATGGGCTTAACTGGCAACCCAGGTAGACAAATATCTTGGCCATTAAAATTCACAGGGTCTTTCGGTAACCAAGTCCAGGAGTTTCCAAAAACAGTTTAAGGTTTAAAGTGACACTGGAAAGGCCTGCACAGATTCAGAGTAAAAAGGCCTCAATAAAATTGGAGAAAAAACACCTATGGGACCAGCTATTTTTCCTTAAATGGGAGCTTAAAGTAACCCAAGTATCAAACTTACCAGATTTAAACTAAGCCGCTTGTCTCGGTATCTTAAGGATTGACCTTCTACATCAACTGCAAGAAACAAGATGCACATGATCAATTGAAACTAGTGTCCAAGTCTCTCTACACTCCAAGGCCTGTGTGCAGCTCCAGAGAGGTAGAGAAACATAGCATGCGATTTCCACACATGGGCTCCTTATTGAGTCTAGCTGGGCAATCAGAACCCATTTCCTAACAGAAAATTAGACCAGATTTTGAAGAAGTTTCTATTTGATGGCTTCACTTCTCTCTGTGAATGAGGAAGAGATACAACAAGCATCTTATTCACTTTCTTGTTGCTGAGACACAATATCTGACACCTGTGACTTAAAGGAGGAAAAGATTATTTTGGCTCATGGTTTCATGGTTCACAGTGTTGAATAGTTGGCCAGCTCCAGGGCAGGAATGACATGGCAGAGGAGCATAGAGGAGGAAAATCTGTTTGTGTCATGGTGTCCAGAAAAACAAACAGAGAAGGGGGGAGCTGGGGAAGGAGGCAGAGATCCTCCCAGGCCATGCCCCAGTGAGCCACCTCTCACAAAGTCCCTTTTGAAAATGTGAGGCCTTTGGGGGACATTCTAGATCTAAACCACAACAGCAAGTAATTACCAAATGCTTGTTTCATTGATTACAGGAGTTTAGAGATTGGCAGGTAGACCTTGGAGGAGAGGCAAGGAAGTCTGAAATATTCCTTGTAGTGAAAAGCAAAACAAGCTGTATAGAGATCCCTTTTCTGCTCTTGTCATGATCCGGGAAGTTTATATTTGTAATTCCACGAAAAAGTTATTGGAATTCTAGCGAGCTGATTTTAATCTACCATTTCTGGTGCAACCCATGGTGAGAATAAAGATACTAAGGCATATTTGTAATTATGGAGGGCCAAGGGAGTCTTAAATCTGGCTAGGATAAAGGCTCATCAGAACAAAGGCCTCAACCCAGGTCCTAACCCAGATTTTATTAATTCTTGAAGGAGTGACTTGAGGATGTGATGAGTGACTGTGAGAACTGTGGGAAATACATGAGTACTGGGAGCTGGGCTAGCTAGGAGGCCAGAAAACACCTCTGCATTATGCATAAAGAAGTATATACAGAAAGACCAATCTGTATAACACAACTGAGGTAGCATTTAATGTTTGGGAGCCGATGCTTTAGCTTCTGATGTGCAAACTTCTTCACCCTGGGAAGTCACAGCCTCTTATCTCAAGTCTGGAACCCAGTTCACAGACCTGGAGCAGTGGCTCTACATCCCAATTGACCTAACCATATTTTGGGAGTCACAGGGCAAGGAAACAGTGACTCTCCTGGTTTCAAAGATTACACATCAGCACCTCAGCTAGCTCTATTTACATTGCTTAGAGACAACTGAAGGGAAAAGAAAATAATAATTGCTCTTTTTTCAAGGTGAATAGTCCAGGGGTCCTCCACAAAGCTGAATCAAAAAGCACTGGCACTATGGAGTAGCATCGAGGGTCCTGCTGAGATCTGTGAGCATGAAGTAGTGACTGACTTGCAGCAATAAATAGCTACTCAGGTACTATCATGGAAAGAGAAAATAGCTGGGCAAAACTAGGATTAGAAACTCGTCAGATGGCTGTGACAAATGCTAAGACATAAAAAGTTAAAATATCTGTTGAACTGAAAGAGGAAATGTCCAGAAGTTATACTGAATATTTCCCAACTCATTCCATAAAGGGCAGCATTCTGCCAAAACCAAAGACATTATAAGAAAAAAACTACAGAGTAATGTATCTCATGAACATCTATATAAAATTCCTCAGCAAAATATTAACAATAAATTTAATTCAACAATACAGAAAAACAATTATATACCATAACCAAGTGGGATGTATCCTAGAAATGCAAGGATGATTTAATTTTTGAAAATCAGCTAACATATTCCACCACAACAAAAGAAAAACCCACAATCATCTCAATAAATACAGAAAAACCATTTAACAAAATCTAAAATCCATTCATGATTTAAAGCAAAACTCTCAGTAAAGTAGGAATGTAGAAGAAATTCTTCAACACAATAAAGAATATATACTCCCCAAGAAACCCTATTGCTAACATACTTAACAATGAGAAAGTCAAAACTTTGTCCCTAAAGCCAGGAATAAAGTAAAGGTGTCATTCTCAACACTGATTTTTAACACTGAACTGGAATTACTGCCTAATTTAACAAGACAAGTAAAGGAAGCAAAAGATATACAGGCTTGGAAGGAAGAAATGAAACTGTCTTTGTTCATGGATGATATGACATGTAGAAAGTTTGAAAGAATCAACAAAGAAACTCCTGAAATAACAAATTGTTATTGCAAGGTTGGAGGATATAAGGTTAATATTCAAAAGATAATCACTTTTCTATATACCAGCAATGAAGTGGAATTTGAAATGAAAAATCCAATTCTATTTTCATTGGTACCTCCCTAAACTGAAATATATTTATTAGGTATAATCTAACAAAACATGTACATTATCTGTATGAGGAAACCTATAAAATTCTGATAAATTATATCAAAGAAGAACTGAATAAACATTGAGAAATTCCATGTTCTTGAACAGGAAAACTCAATAATATCAAAATGTCAATTCTTCCCAATGTGATCTATAGATTCAATGCAATCCCAATCATAATTCATCAAAATGTTATGGATATATGAACTTTTCCTAAAGTTTATAAAGAAAGACAAAAATAGAAAGTGTCAATACAATACTGAAAGGTAAGAACAAAATTAGAGAACTGACACTATCCAACTTCAAGACTGATTCTATAGCTACAGTAATCAAGATAGTGTAGTATTGGTGAAAGAATGGGCAAATAGATCAGTGGGACAGAACAGAGGGCAAGGAAATAAACTCACATAAATATAGTTAACTGATTTTTGACAAAGGAACGAAAAGAATGTAACATGTAAAATGTATCACCTTTTCAACAAATGGTGCAGGAACAACTTGATATTTACATGCAAAAAAATCTACAATTAAATCAGAATGGACCACAAATCTAAACATAAACCTATAAAATTCTTAAAGATAATGTAGGAGAATGTCTAGATGAGTTCATATTTGACAGTAACTGTTTAGATACAACACCAAAGACATGATCCATGAAAGAAATAACTGATAAGTTGGTGTTATGGTTTATGTCTGGATACCCCCCCAAAGCCTCATGCAGTCATGGAGGGCTTTCAAAGGTGGCTGAATCTAGCATTTGTGATTGGTTTAATGTCTAGTGCTGGGATTGTCAGTGTGGGTGCTGCACCCACTCTGGGAGTGTAGCCTGCATATAATGTAAGGGAGGAAAAGAGGCATGCTCTCCCCTTTGCCCTTTTGCCCTTCTGTTCTTGTGACTTTTGGTATCTGCCACAATAGCCATGAATAGCTGCCCCTCAACCATACCACCTTGTCTTAGAGTCAGCAGAGTATGGACTGAAACCTCCACAAACTGTAAGCTAAAAACCTTTCCTCCCTTCATTTTGGGCATCAGGTTTTTGGGGTTTTTTTTGTCTCAGTAATGACAGAAAAGTAAACAGGACAGTTGAACATCATTACAATTTAAAATTTCTGCTCTATGAAAGACACTATGTAGCTAATGAAAAGGTCAATCACAGACTGGGACAGAATACTTGCAAAAGAAGACACATCTGATAACTTACCAAAAATGTACAAAGAACTCTTAAAAGACAATAATAAGGAAACAAACAACCTTATTTAAAATGGACAGACATGTCACCAAAGACATATACAGATGGTAAGGAAGCCTATGAGAAAATGCTTCACATATGTTATTAGGGAAATGAGATCATATATGCCTGAATAGCTAAAAGCCAGAACATGGACACCACTGCATGCTAGTGAGGTTGTGGAACAACAGGAACTCTGCAAAATGGTACCACCATTATAGAAGGCAGTATGACACTTTATAAAAAGTTGAAAATACTTTTAACCATATGGTCTAGCAACAGCATTCCATATTTATCTAAATGAATCGACAAGTTATGTCCACAAAAAATCTGCACATTAATGTTTAGTATAGTTTTATCCATAGTTACCCATACTTGAATGCAAACAAAATGTCCTTCAATATATGAATGCATAAATAAACTGTAGTATACCCAGATAATGGAATATTATTGTACACTGAAAATAAGTCATCTGAGGGTTCAGCTCAGTGGTAAAGCATGCCTAGTACACACAAGAGTCCAGATTGAATCCTTGACACCACAGGAAAGGAAAGAAGGCAGGCAGGTAGGAAAAAATAAATGAAAAAAGAAACTATCAAGACATGTAAATATATAGAGGAACAATAAATTCATATTACTAAGTGAAAAAAGCCAATCTGAAAAGTTATATGTTATATAATTCTCAAATATATAACATTCTTTTAAAAACAAAAATTTGAAAAATGTAGATGAAGCAAATTCTTCGAAAAACATAACTTACCAAAAGGAAAATGAGAAATTTAAATATCAAAATATTTGCCAAGTTGAGAAAATAAATTTATTTTAAAAATTTTCCAAAAGGCAAACCCCCAATTCAGATGGTTTTTCTGATCAATCCTACAAATTGGTTTCTGCAGAAATAATAACAATTTATACAAACTTTTCCAGAGAAATAAAAAGAGGAAAAACATCCCAGCTTATTTTGTGGAGTCAGCATAAAACTTTTTACCAAAACCTTACAAAGATATTCAAGAAAAGAAACCTACAGAAAAATTTCCCTCAGGAACAAAGATGCATAAAAAGTTCAAAACTTAATGTGGGCAAAACCAATCTAATAATGTATAAAATTTTTTTATACAAGAGACAGCCAGGGTGGTATATGCCTCTAATCTCAGCACTCTGAGAGGTTGAAGCAGGAAGACTGTGATTTTGAACCCATCCTGTACAACAGTTATTTAGCGAAGCCCTGTATAAAAATAAAAATGGCTAGCAATTGTAGTTCAGTGCAAAGCCCCTGGATTCAATTTCTAGTACTTCAAAAAACATTAGATAACAGCAAAAAGTCATACAAATACAACTAACAATAATCTGGAAATAGAAAACACACAAGAATACACTAATAAGAAAATTGTAAGAGTTCTACAGTAAAAATTGTGAAGAGTTATACAAAGAAATCAAGTAAGTTCTACATAAAATAGGCAGAAAAATGGGGACATACACTAAAGAACAGAATAGAGAGACCAAAAATAAGCCTACATACACTTGTCAAATGATCTTTGACAAGGAGAAAGGACAAATCTCTTAGTTAGTGTTGCTGACAAAAATGCATCCAACATGCAAAACAATGAAAATGAGCCATTGTTTTGCATTTTAAGTGCATTAAACATGTCTTAAATGTGAGCTCTAAGACATAAAACTCCTATTGGAAAACATACGAGGAAAGGTTGTTGGCTCCTTGACCTTGACAGTACTCGGGATATAATACCAAAAGCACAGATAAGAAAATCAAAAAAAGGTAAGTGTGCTTACATCAAAATAAATGGCATCAGCACAACAAAAGAAACCACAGAGTAAAAGGGCAAACTGAAGAAAGGGAAAAAAATATTTGCAAACCATATATATGATGAGGGGTTAATATCCAGAATATATATAAGGAAAAATCTCTCAATAACAAAAAATGGCCTGATTTTAAAATGATCAATAGACCTAAGTGGATATTCCCAAGCAGAAAACAAACAAATGACTAGTCAATATATTAAAAAATGTTCAACATCACTCATCATTAGCAAAATTCAAATCAAAATTGCAATGAGATACTACTTCACTTCATTAAGGATAGCTAATATCAGAAAAGGCTAAAGATAGCAAGTGTTGATCAGGTTGTGGAGGAAAGGAAACCCTCACACAGCATGAGGTTTCCTCAAAACATTAAAAATAGAATGACAGTATGATCCAGCAATCCCAGTCCTGAATATATATCCAAAGGAAATGAAATCAGTGTCAAAAAGGCATCACTGTTCACAGTAGCCAAGATATAGAATCACGCCTGGTGTCAACTGACAGTTGGATGAAGAAAGTGTGTCATATATATATATATATATATATATATATATATACACACACATACATTTGCACACAATTACATATGTACAATTTACATCTTTATCTGTATTGATGTATGTATGGACACACACCCACACAACGGAATATTATTTAGCCAAGAAACAAGGAAAGTCTTGGGCTGGGGATGTAGCTCAGTGATAGAGCAACTGCCTAGCATGTACAAGATTCTGAGTTCAATCCACAGCACCACAAAAAAAGGAAATTCTATAATTTGAAGCAACATGGGGTGAGCCCGAAGGACATTATAAAAAAAAATGAAAGAAATTCACTAAAGATTAAATAGTGCATTGTCTTACTTATTTATAAAATCTAAAATGACACACTTGTAGCATAGCAGTTGCCAGGGGCTGGGGGTGGTGAGGAAATGGGGGACATTGGTGAAGGTTTATGAGCTGAGCAAGTTCTGGGGGTCTAATACATGGTATGAGTGGTGATGAACGTGCTAATTAATTAGGTTGTGGTAATCACTGCACAATGCATTCGCATATCAAATCATCACATTATGGACCTTAAACTTATATAATCTTTACTTGTTAAATAGTTTTTTTTTAAAGTAGCTATATAAACAGTATTTCTACCTACCTATTGTTCATTGCTTGGAAAAGTCAACATTGTAGAGATGTCAAACCTTCACATATCAGTCTATAGATATGGTACAATACATCTCAAATTACCAATACATTGAATATGTATATCTGGAACCTGAGCATTTGACTGTAAAATTGACTCTAGAATAAGCAAGGTATTCCTGAAGAATGGCCAAGAGGATCTCCTCCCCTGGCTCCCAGCACGGACAATACAGTAATAAAGAGTGTGGTGTCAGTTTAAGCTGCGCCCAACCTACCCAGACTCAGACCCTGGTGTAGGAGTGCACTCTCATTTGTGACCGAGGGGGCACTAGAGAGCCACAGGGATGCGGTGGCCACTCCATCACAGGGTGCGCGGTCATGGACAGAAGTAACCATTGCCCCCACTCTGCCACCATGCCCAGACCCTATTCCACGTACAGGCTGGTGGGACAGGGGGAACAATAAGCTTCCCTTGCTTCCTTGGCTTTACCACACCCATTTGGCTTCTGCTTACCCCTCTTGTTTTGCTCTTTGTTTTGTATCCAAATATAATTCATTTTTGGCTTCATTTGGCTTCATGTTAAAGAATAAAACCGAGCTGATTTGTAGATATCTTCAAATTTCAAATTATTTCAATACTTGATTCTTAAATCAGAGATTTTGTATTCCTTCTCTTTCTTATTGTGTTGTTTTGCTGGGGTTATCAGAAGGAAGCAAAATGTGTAATGGTCACATCATTGAGAACTTTGGGGAAGGTCTTTGCCAGAGTGACTTATTTCTTCAGTCAGAATGAGAGATTTGAAAATTAATTTGCATTTCTTACACTTTCTATGATTCCTTTAAAATATGACTTGAGTAAGTGGTGGTGTGGAGGAGATTATATAGATGGAGAGTGAGAGAAAGAGAATTTATCATGTCTGTCTTTCTGAAACAGGCTGTCATAAAAATGCCTGGGTTGGTCAACTCACATAAGAAAGGTGTGGAGGTCCAGAGAAGCAGCAAGGAAGAAATTATGCAAAATCCGTAGCGAGGCTGCTTGTGTGGATTTGCAGCAAGCAGTTTCTGAAGGCCACAGAGACCTGAGTGGGAGGGAAGGGGTGGCAAGAGATGAAACTACTTAAAATTTCAAGTCAACCTCATGAAGATAAATGATTTTACAGAAAGGGTAGAAGAGTGCTCTGGAAGGGTATGCCAGAGACAAAGTAGGGTCAGAATCACCCTGATGGGGGAAACTTGGTAAAACACACACACACACACACACACACACACACACATACACACATACACACATACACACATACACACATACACACACACACACTGCTAAGGTACAGCCAGGAACTGGGAAAAACATGCCAAGTGGGAGGAAGAGTGTGGCTGATTGGATTGTTGAGAAGTTGAAGAGGCTAAGAAGGAAGTGGGGCCGAACTGACACAAAACACATCACCTTCTGTGTCAAGTGTGTTCCCTAGTGACTCTGAACCAACATTAACAGCTCAGAGTTGGGTGAGGGGTCTGCTACATGAGCAAAGATACACATACAGTAGCCCATCACCAGGAGCTAGCATTTCAGCATTTTGCACCATAGACAGAAAGCTGAGTATTTCTCCCAGTGACCCAAGCTCAAAGAGGGTGGAGCTGCCCAGAAGCAGGCAAGCGTCGCCTTCTGCTATCCACTTCCTGCAGGGACCCAGCTCCATCAGGAGACTGTGCTGCCTGAACAAGGAACATTAAGAAAAGCCCTTATGTGGACACAAGTAATAAAGAAGAGCCAGGCAGGGCAGTCTTTGTCCAGGTTTCTCTCTGTCCAAATTACAGCACTTGACACTTACCTTTCCAGGCCCTAATGTGGTCTAAACCAGACAGAGAGATTCTCCTGGGTACCAGGGTACATTCTGGCTTCTTGCTGCTGCTGTGCCCACTCCAGGACAGCTGCTCCTCCAGGCGCCGATCAGAGAGATGGCTTGGCTTGGGAGGGCGGGGTGGCGGAGTGTTGCACATGCTGGCTAGTTCTTTTGCCCCACAGGGCACAGAAACCTGGCATTTATCTTCCTGTATGGTAGAATTTATAGATGCTTCCAGCAATGATGAAAAAGACAAATGGTCCCTGGATGGCCTGTTGATTTCTCTATTCCAGATCAGAGCATTCTGGGGTCTTGTGGAAGGCATCTCCTGAAACCCATTTCCAGGGCGTGAGGGGTTCACAAAGCTACCGGAGGGTAGTGGCTGCAGGCCATCCATGAAAACATCATCGAATGAAGTCTGTTCCAATGAGCGGTCTGAGTTTGACCAGCTATCACATCTGGTAAAAGACCAAGGGAACAAAAGCATGTCAGTTTTTTTGAAATGCATTCCCATCCACCACAAATCCCACACTGGCCTTGTTCCCATCCCTCCAACACTGCCTTTGGTTCTACTTGCAGATCCGAATTCCTGCTGCAACCCTCAGTCACACCAGTGCCTTACTGGTGACTTACTGACCTTTTCCCATCCTCTAAACATTAGATACATACATGAAAATGCAAAGTTAGGAATGAAAGCCACAATTCTGAAATACATGACTCATCCTGTTTAGTATACTGCTGCATCTTTCATAGTGGTTGACATTGATTTGTCCCCATCTTGGCAGTGGCAGAAGACAGGTGAGGACACACCCAGTAGAAAACATCCCCACTAAAGGGTGATGTACCCTGAGCACATCTCAGAGACAGATGCCACATGAGGAGACGGTAAAGGTGTGGCAAACAGAGGACTCATGCTAGGAGACCCAGTCTGGACTGAGTCCCCAGCATAAGCTTACCCGGTGTGCTGCAGTCTTCCACTCTTGCAGTTGGATAGAACCAGATAGTCGGGAAGGAAGGGAAACTCCGGCTCACTCCTGGTTTCCTCAGCGGCTGTGGCATTGGTGTCTGGGTCATCTCTTGGTGAGGAGGAGCTGGCAGCATGAGCAGTATGAAGGGAGCTCGCAGGGGACAGCTTCAGGGAGGAGGGTGTGCAAGAGAGGCTCTCCGTGGAATCTGCTGGAGAAATCATTTCCCAGGTTACTGTTTTCGGAATGGCTATAGCAGTCATTTAGAATTTCTCAAACAGCATCTAAGAAGCAAAACAAAAGATGAAAATCACAGCTGGTGTTTGTACTGATGGAAGAGACAGTTTCCCCAAGCTATAAATAATGTCTGGGAAAGTAGGCCAATGTTCCAACGGTGAAGTGTTGAATCATTTAAGAGGGGAAAAAAACCAACATTCTTGGCCTTAAAATCTGTACACACAGTTCTTTTTATGGTCCTGCATCAGTGTTTATTCACTCAATAAATAAATAAATAAATATATATATATATACATATGTACTTATGCATAACAAGTATATATGTATATAGTTATGTATGCACTTATACATACATGTATTAACGCATTGATCCATATGAGATATGATCCAAATTGAGTATGTGTTTACATTTTAAAAACTTATTACAGTAAAAGACACATGGCAATTAATCCCGCTCAAAATCCTCTCTCCCTTTAAACATATTTATCCTACCATTCCTGCCGCTTTCTAAAGCAGTTCTGGAAATCCTCTTTCATGAGTGTCTTTAGAGGTATTGTGGCTGCCTTGAAATCCTGAATCAAGTCTTTCACAATCATTTTGATTTGGGAAGAGCCAGAAGTTGTACAGTGCCAGATCTGGTGAATACTGTGAAAGAAAACACACTGTGATGTTTTATGAGCCTGCCTTTCTGTCCAATGGCACTCAGCAGCAGTATTCACTGTATTTTTTATGACATCTTGTAAAGATGCTCAAGAAAGAAGACTCCAGAACTGCTTCAGAAAATGGCCAGAACAATGGGATAAGTGTGTTTGTTGGGAGGGGGTCTTCTGAGGGAGATTCATGGCATTTCTCCTTTAATGTAATATATATATATATATATATATATAAAATTTTATGTAGAATTTGGTACTATTCAAGGTTTCAGGTATTCACTACTGCCCTTCAGAATGTATTCCCTGCCACTAAAGGGGAACTACTATATGTGGAAAGCCACAAAAAGCCATTCCAACATGGTTCTCACATGCAGAGGACTTGGCCCATATATTCTCCTGAAAACTGAGGGAGAGAAGCTGTAGGGAAGTTTCCTGGCTCCAACTTCATGCCAGAGTGAGGCTTTCCAGTTTTACCTGATGCCTTACTCATTCTCATTCCTCTTGGATTGCTGGAAAACATATTATGTATATATGTTTTGGGATAACTCTTTGATGAGGAAAGAGCCAGAGGAGTGCACAATATATATATATATATATATATATATATATATATATATATATATGCATGCTTTGGAATGAAGGCAGGGAACAGGACAGCAAAAAGACAGCAGCAGAGTGAGGACTTGGTCAGGGAGGCTGGGTTTGGTTTAACAGAGTCGAGCCAGGATGGATTTACTGTGACATTGCAAGTCAGCTTCATCTATTGTAATGAGGATAAAAGAATTTGAGATCATGTCATTTCCCTTTATTTGAGTGCTCTCAAAGCTCAGCAGTGTTGCTGAATAGCCTCACCTAATAAGCTTCCGTGGCTCATGAAAAGAAAGGGACTTCGTCATTAGGAGGTACACGCTCTGTGGCCATTTGAGAGAGGTGCAACATCACCACCTAGTGTCACAACACGGGTATTCCAGGGGCAGATGGAGAAACCTACACGGGAACTGCTGATTGTAAACTACAGCATTTAAAGATAAGATTTTTCTTTTCACTAGAATAAGAAGACAAAAGAAACCACATGCAAAACCCTATATTTTGAGGATGCAAGCATGGTGTGATAATGTTGATACTCAACAACAAAATCTATGAAGGGAAGTGAATCGTAACCCCAAGGTTCTAATATACCTGGTATATTAAAGGGCCATGTGTGTGCATGTGTGTGTGTGAGAGAGAAAGAGAAATAGAGGCAGAGGCAGTGACATAGAAACAGAGACAGAGTGAGGCTCCTCCTGGGTCAGCTGCTCCCATTGCCCAGATATAATGGCCCAGAGAAAACAGAGCTTGTATCTTCTGCAGAAACCTGCAATGCTCTGTGTGATCCTATCTTGTATGTCTGGACATGAATCCTAGAAACAGGTGAGAGAGGGCCATTTACAGTGGTCTAGTGTATTTGGTAGGAACATCTCTGATATAAATTAGCCCGTGCAGATATCCTCAAGGCCACTTTTCTGCAGTAGCTCTTACCTGCACCATCTTCCAGCTGGCCCAGGTTGCAGACCTGACTGATGCTGTGCACCCACACCTGCATTTCTTCCTCAGTCTTGGCCACCAGGTAGAATGTACGAGAAGTAGTCTTGACAATAAATACAAAATTGTTCTGGAACTCTTTCCGAACAAAGCCAGGGCCTGCATGCTTCCACACGGCACACTCGCTGAGGTCTATCACTCGAATGGGCTTGCCGGAGTGCTTGTTCCGGTAGTACTCCAAAACATCAGGGTTGCCACTCATGCGGCCTCGTCGGAGTACAAACCAGCGCTTGCGCCAGGCCTATAGAAACAATTCAACAAGGAGTTACTGGACTAACTGTTCTTGTTTCTAAGGCTCTGCCAAGAAGCTATGTGGTGAGAAGGATAGCAGGAAAGAAGTGACTTGGCCATTCTAATTACAAGACACTTCGTATGAAAGGATAAGTGTACCATCTAAGTCTGCTTCATTGTGTGAGTTGAAGGATGGTTCACTGCTGGAGAGTCTAGTGGTGGAACTCATGCCGTCTTTGCACATGTAGGTACTCTTGCTCGATATAGGCCACTGGGCCAATCCCCATTGACAGCATATCCTTAATTTCTGCTGTAGTGACAGTTTGATAGCAGGATTTTCTTCCATTAGAGACTCTTAGGGTTGTGGTTGGCAAGTGCAAGTGGAGAGATTTATGACTCTGTGGTTTGCTTTCTCGTACATCGGTATGTGTGACAGCAGGAAGTGCGAGCTTGTGCCAGGAGGTGTGCTGACCAGTGGGACAGGAAGTCTTTTGGATCTCTAGCGTCATTTATGCCTCACACTTTTATAAGCTCACCAGCTCTGAGCAAGAGGCTAGGGGAAAGGGAAAAGCCACCATTTGGAGTATCCTCAGCAGAGAATCCAAAGAAGTGCTGAAAAAGCAAAAGCAAAGACCAGTCATCACAAAAGACCCAAAGCACAGCTCAGAATAAGTGCACAGGAGGCCTGCCACCCTGGGGTGCTGTGGCAGGGGAACTCGAGCTTGTTACATGTAGGAAGCTCTGAGGAAAGGTCTGGCCATTGGGAGATGGACAGGCAGTATGATTAAATTCCTGTCTCTAAGATAGAAGAAATAACAGCATGTTTGCATGTTCATGAGGATGACATAGGAAGGAGAGGAAAATGATCGACTTCATAAATTCCTGTTGCAAAACGATGGCCCTGGATGGGAGTGGAGCTGATAAGGACAGAGAAGGAGCTCATCTCACTCAGAGGCTGGAAGCACAGGAGGTGGGACCTAGGCCTGCGGCCCATGGGGGTGAAGCAGGGATTGGAGAATGGCATTCGTGCCTGCTGAGAAAAGCTTCTATGGGGATCCTGGGGTACCCAAAACTTCCACTTTGGTGAGGAAATGTGAAGAGGAACTTTGCTGTACTTCCCAAAAAATGGTTCCAAAGAGGAACTCAAACCGAGCCCAGAAACAAGTTTTACATTAACTGCTTAATGTGAGAAGAACAGTACAGATAAGTACGTATTTCATTCAGTCAACAGTGATCTGTTTTAGAGCCCACTGATACACTGGACAAAAAGACAAAGTCAGTGAGGTGAGTGCTATAATAAGGGGAAACTAACATGTTAAGGGAACACACAAGGGAGATGTCCCTCTCAGATTAGGGGTCTGGGGATGTTTCCAGGAAGAAGTGTAGCTAAGCTAGGAACAAAGCATGGCAGAGAAAGGAGCATATGCAAGGTACCAAGCCAGCGAAGGCACAGCACTTTGTGTAAGTAGCTCACTGGTGCAGGAGGGCAGAAGGAAAAAAGAAGAGTCACAGGATAACTTGAATAGGATGTCACAAGGCCTTGATGCTAAATTATGCAAAATCACCAGCATGGTCTTCCTTAGGCTTTTAAATATCTACTTAAGAGCTATGATGATGCAAAAGCAGATACCATGTGTCCTTGGTACTCTTTGCTAAGGAGGTCAAAGGCACAGGTTCTTCAATGAATAAATATCAGACAAAGCTTCTGCACAGATGCAAAATGAAACAGCAAACTATGACTGCAAAAAATACTTGCAAACCACATATCTGATAAGGGGTTCACAGCCAAAATTTGTAAGGAACTCTTACAACTCAAGTGTAGAAAAAAAGACCGAACTAAAATAGATAAAAGAGCTAGTTGAGCATCATGGCACATGCCTGAGCCAAGAGAATTACAAATTTGAGCTCAGCCTGGGCAACTGGGTAAGTTCAAGGCCAGCCTGAGCTACAAAGTGTGACCTTGTCTCAAAACAAAAGTGGATAAAAGATCTGAAACAAATGTCTGCAAATAAGACATGCAAATGGCTAACATCTAATAGCAAAATGTTCAACATCACTAACCATCGAGGAAATGCAAATTAAACCACAATATGATAGCATCTCACCTCAAAGGGTGGTTGTTATCAAAGAGACAGGAGAGAACAAGTGTTAGAGAGGGTACAGGGAAACAGGAGCCCTTGTGCACTGTTGGTAGGAATGTAAATTGATATAGCCACTGTGGAAAACAGCATGAAAGTTTCTCAAAAAAACTAAAAACAGAACTACCATATGACCTAGAAATCCTTCTTCTGGGTATACATGCAAAGAAGAGACCTATAAGTCCAACAAGAGATGAATGGATGAAGAAAATGCAGTACATTTACACAATGGAGTACTACTCTGTGATAAAGAAAGATAAACTTGAATGATTTGTGGGAAAATGGATGCACTTTGAGACCATACTCTTATGTGAAGTAAATCAGACATATAAGCTTCAATATTGCATCATTTCTGTTATATGAGAAACCCAAATCATAAATAAAGAACAAAATAAAAGATAGATAATAAGAAACAGGGATATAGATCTTCTGTAAATGGGAAAGGGATCAAGAGATGGAAGAAAGAGGAGAAAGGGTTGACAAAAGCACAAAGATGTGTCATGTCCATATACTGACTCCCCATGAGGAATATGATGATTATGTACTACAAACATTGACTAATAAAGTTAAAAAATTAAAAACAAAGCAAATGAAATCAGCATGTAGACGCGATATGTACACTCTCATTTTCTGTCCAGCGTTATTCACAATAGCCTAGGTATGCAATCAACCTAAGTATCGCTCAGCTCATAAATGGGTAATGACAACAGGGTGAATATGCACAATGCAACACTATCAATAAACCTTCAAAAGAAAGGAAATCCCACACTTCCTGCAACCTGGATGGACCTGGAGAACATTATGGCAGGTGAAATAAGCCAGACCCCCCAAAATATTATATGATCTCACCTACATGTGGAATATTTGTTTTAAAAAATCAAATAGAGATAATAAGAGTGGTTATCAAGGGTGTGGCTTATGAGGAAATGGAGAGATGTAGGTCAGAGGATGAACAAGTCTAGAGATCTAATGTACCATATGAGGTCTGTAGCTTACCAGTTTTATTGTATTGAAGATTTATGTTAAATAAGTAGATTTTAGTTTTTCTTATCACAAAAAAGTAACTATGTGAGACAATAGAGTAATATGCCTCACTACGGTGAACATTTTGTTATAAAATATCACATTGCAAATTACAAATATGCACAGTTAAATTTATTTTTAAAAAGAAGCCAGGTATGATGGCACATGCTTGTAATACCAGCACTCAGGAGGGTCATGTGAGTTCAAAACCCTAACCCTACCTAATGAGTTCTAGGCAAACCTGAACAGCACACAGAGACCCTGTCTAAAAAATGCTGCTGCTGATGGTGATGGTGATGATAATGATGATGATGATGATGATGGTAAGAAATAAAAATGAAGAGCTGGACGTGGTGGCACACATCTATAATCCCAGCTACTTAGGAGACTGGGGTTGGAGAATTACTAATTCCAAGCAGCCAGACTGGGAAACTGAGTGAGACTCTGTCTCAAAATAAAAATTTTAATGAAGAGCTGGGAGCATAGCTCAATATTCACTGAATACCACAAGCAAAGAAAAAGAAAAAAGAAAGAAGGGAAAAAAGGAAAGCAATAGGACAGAGGGGCAATCTGTGGATTAAAGAGATTTAAAAGATTTATCGAATATTTTAAAATGTGTCTAGGAGATTTTCATTCAAATGATAAAAACATACAAAATGCAAAGAAAGAGATTTCTAGAGAAGTCAGGGGAAGGAAGACCTATTTTTAAATTGATTGCTAGTTATAAAGAAATAATAATTCATAATACCAGATCTTATTGTGTGTAATTTGCAATATTTTTGTTCTCTTTTCTTTTCTCTTCTCTCCCTCCTCCTCTTCATCCTGTCTCTATCTCTGTCTCTACCTCTGTCTCTGTCTCTCTTTAGACTGGAGATTGAATCCAGGGTCTTGCACTGAGCTGTATCCCGAGCTCCCTCTTTTTTTTTTTCCTTTTTGAGACAGGGTCTTGCTAAGTTGTCCCAGCTGGGATTGAATTTCTGATCCTCCTGCCTCAGCCTCCCCGAGTGCTGGGATCACAGGCATGCATCACCACTCCCAGTTTGTGCATGCTTTCCTGGTAAAAAGAAGAATTAAACAATCCCCATGGCTAGGACCCATTCACAGATTCCTTAGGTAAATATGTACAGAGTGCCCACTACTGGTTGCACCTAGCACTGCACATCGAAGGAAAACAGATACTGTGTTTTTCTGGGATTGTGAGTGCAGGATTCTGGCTGGCAGTAGCTAAGCTGAGGTCCACCCTCTCCCCTCAGATCCTCTTGCTGGAATAGTCCTAAGCAGCCTTGGAAACCGAGAGGCCAGATAACACAAGTGAAGCTGAGCCTGGGTCAAGTGAATCTCAAAAGCATAATCACTGTGCAGACAAGCAGACACAACTACAACTCAGAGAAACTGAGTGTAAAATGAAGGTTAGGGAGCATCCATCTGAGTTCTGAATCTCCTTCTGGCTTTCTGTGTGACTCTGAGCAAGCAACTTGACTTCTGCAAACCTCAGTCCTCATCTGTGAGTGAAGATAATAAACTATACCCTGCCTCCCTCATGATGTAACTGTGGTGAACAAATGAGACACAGATAGCAAAGTATATGCCAGTAACTGGCAACTCGAAAATAGCTTCTAAAATGATGATGTGACTGTTGGTGCTCATGGCACATGACACTGCTTGCCCAGGGGAAACTGCTTCTCCCCATTGGCAGCCTACACCCCCGCCTTGTACCATGAGGAACACTGAGGGCTTTTCCAGCTCTTACCAGCAAAAGATCCATTTCCCATCAGTCTTTCCTGTCACAGCTACCAAGCTGACTCATTACCCTCCCTCCAGTATCATCTCCAACAACAAAAACCTATCACATCCTGTGACCTTGTGGGAAAGTATTTGTGCTCATTTCTAGAATGTGAGCAAGGCTATACCAAGCTCCTCCAGGAAGGTGTGTCTAGGTCACAGGCCTGTTCATTTTCATGGAGTTGGTAGGGGAAGAATTAAATCTCTCCCTCCTGAGACTAAATGCTATGCATGGTTCTCCTCTTCACACAATGTGACTTACTGATTTCAGTTTACAAACACCCCCTAGTTTGTCTCTTGCTGGAGCGACACATCAGGGACACAGAGCCGCACAGAAGAAAGCTGCTATAAAGAGACATGCAGGGAGAAGAGGCCCTCTACAAGCCAAGGAGAAGTGTGAACTCATCCTTTTCTGAGTCCTCAGGAGGAACCAACCATGCTGACACTCTTGACTTCAGACTTCCAGCTCCCCAGAGCTGTGAGGCAATGCATTTCTGTTGTGTAATACATGCAGCCTGTAGGACTTCATTATAGTCACCCCAGTAAATCCACGTTTCCCAAATTTAATATATGTCTGAACTACTTGGGAAAACTTCCACTTCCAACCGCCTTGGTATGCCTGACACTGAACTTGCTTCCTGCCCATAAAACCAATTAGAAAACAGCCCAAACTCACAGATATGAAAACAACTGCTTACATGCACTGGATGGCAGTCAGGGAAGGGCTGTGGTCTCTACATGAAGGAAAACAAAGGAAGTAAGACTTCTGACTTCTCTGGCTTTCAGCCTGTGGGCACTTTCTGGACCACAGCAATCTTGCAGGATTGAGAAAACAGAGATTAGAATTCTGGGTGGTTGAAGTAGCTAAAATGC
Organism: Hydrochoerus hydrochaeris; assembly: GCA_004027455.1. Lineage (NCBI taxonomy): Eukaryota > Metazoa > Chordata > Mammalia > Rodentia > Hydrochaeridae > Hydrochoerus > Hydrochoerus hydrochaeris. The sequence goes on from PVLA01010007.1 coordinate 38,282, forward strand.
AGGAAATGTGACTAGAGAGGAGAGACATATATAGATAAGAGCTCTAGATATGTAGATTGGGGTTCCCCCATGAGTCTCTAGCTGAATACTGACATGTGCATGGGTAGAATGAAGTCCCACAAGACAAATCCAAGAACAATACAGAACAATAAAGATCCCCCTAAATGAGTAAATTTCAGAACTCTCATGGGGCTAAGGGATACTTGTGTTCTGATAGCCAGAATGGAGAAGCCCAAAACAATTAGTGGAGACACTAGAAAGACTGCACCTTAGAAACAGGAGCAGGGCCAAACCAGCCCTAGAGTATGGCTACTTTAGACCTGCTTAAAAAAAACCTTAAAAAGAATGTCCAAAATGATCAAGTTGATCTGCAAGGCACTAATGTACCTGTCAAAACAAAGGTCTTTAAGGGAAAAGAAAAACTCCCGACATGCAACAATATAATATTTAGAAGCTATAGAATCCAAAGCCACAACTGAAAATGCAAAAAAGCAGTAAACTGTGATCCATAACCAAGAGAAAAATCATTCATTAGAAATAGACCTAAAAATGACAGAGACAATGTAATAAGCAGACAAAAATTTAAAATAGCTATTACTAGCCAGGTGTAGTGGTGCACACCTATCAACCTATCACTCAGAAGGCTTGAATGTGGAGAGTTCAAGACCAGTCTGGACTACATGGCAAGACCCTGTCTCAAAAAAACACAACAAAACCAAAATCAACCAAAACCCAGATATCATTGTCTGACATTTAAAGAAACGCATATATATATATATATACATATATATATGTATATATATATATATATATATAGAGAGAGAGAGAGAGAGAGAGAGAGAGAGAGAAAGAGAGAGAGAGAGAAATGGAAGATATAAAAGTAAATTGTAGAACTTATAGGGGTTAAAAACATGATATCTGAAATTTTAAAAATTACTGGATGGGCATAACATTATTTAAAGATACTGAAGAAGTGATCAATGAAACTAAAGCACAGAGAAAAGACTTGGGGAAAGAATGAGTAAAATCATCCAGATGGATCTCACACATTCCTGGACTGCTTACTGCCAGCAACTTTATTTTCCCAGGCTGGCTTGTGGCCCAGAAATGGACATTTTTAACAAGCACCTCTGCAGATGATGATGCATAAAGGTAACTAGCCAAGGATGTACAGTGGGAAGTAACAGGACTGTCACTGCTAATAGATCAGAAATAGAAGAGGGTATATACCACATATGAAATCTACCTGAGCAGATAAAGATCAAAAGCAGTTTCAGGAAAACATCTCTAAACTAGAGTCTAACACATCAAGACATAAGTAAGTATTATCAAAACAAGTGGAATATATCTCTCTTAACTACCGTTCCAAGGTGGGCCCTTTCAGAAGTGAATTCTTAATCTTACATGGGTTGTGAACCCTTAGAAAATATGATGAAACGCATGGACTTTCCCTCATCAGACACATGCATGTGGGCACATAAACTGTTTTGGGCCCATTTGCCTTACTCAACTACACACATTCTCCCTTGTTGATTTCATCCAATCTCATTTGCCTGGATTACCAATTATTTGATGATTTACAAAATTATGTTTGCATCCCGGATCTCTTCAATGAACTTCTTACCCACAGCCAACCATTTACCTGGCATCTCCTCTTACATATCTAAGTGGCTTCTCAAAGTCAACAGAGCCAAAATTAAACTTCAGATTTCATGTCTCTCAGGCTCATTACTCTCCAAATTTTCTAATATCTCAGTAAATCATACCACCATCAGTCAATTTTCTAAATACAGAAAACTTTGGAGTGGTCCCTATTTCCATTCTCCATTTCTAAGCCACAAGAAAGTTCTGTTGCCTCTACTTTTAAAACATTTTGCTAGTCACTTTGTTTCTCTCCATGCAGCCATCCTGTCCCTCCAGCCACTTAGTCCAAGTTTCCCTTGTCTTTCACCTGAGTAAGTGCAACAGCCTCTCATTTTCCCATATTCACTCTCAACTCCCCCTGAAATTCATTCTCAGTAGAAAAGTCAGTGACCTTTTAAATCATAAATCCGGTCATATTGCTCTCTACCTTTACTCCCATACATCCTATCACTCTACCGCAACCTGTTCATTTCATTCTTGTTTGCTTTAAGTTTACTGCCTGGTCCTCCTTACTACACTAGAATCTGAGCTCCTGGGCAGCAGGAGCCTTGTCTGTCTTGATTACTGCTTTATCCTTTGGGTCTAGTAATGCTTGGCATGGAATGATGGTTCAAGAAATGCTTATTAAATGAATGACTCCACACGTGATTTTATGGTGTCACAGACCTAAGTTTAAAACACTGTTCTTGAGAAGCATGAGTTTCATGGGCTTATAACCAACATGATCTCTAGGATTTACTCATCGCAAAGATGTCATGGTGAACCAGATAGACACGATCACTAAGTTGCAACTTAGATTGTCAGATAAGGTTTCATTCCAGGCTTTTAAGTCGAAACCAGCAAATATTCTATGCAGACACTGCATCATGCTGTTGGGGATTAAACAAAGGTATGAGAATGACCAGCTAATGACTTCCCAGAACATACCTAAAATGAATATTTATCTATTAGCAGGATGGGCTATCTGGTTAAAGTTTGAGCACTTTATTATTGCATCCAATTGTACTTTCACAATAAAATAAACCTGGCTTGGTTATAGCAAGTTTCACTTCTTTGGCTCCAGAGTTCACTCTAATAAAATTGAAGTGGCCCATCTGGATTGTATCCCTGTTGAAAGACACTGAAATGAACTGAGAAACATCCTGAAAGTCTCTGAGGCTATAAAGAGACACCTCTGATTTAAAATGCTTTTCTGGCAAGAGTGATTACTGTTCCTTTGTTCCAACGGACTTGGCCCCTGCCCCCTCTGCAGTGGTGAAATCCCTAAGCTATGAAATCATTTCCTTCACACGTGCACAGGATGGGTCCACAACCTGCCTCCATGGCCAGCTCAGGCCAAGGAAACAAACCCACAACAATCTACATTTGGGACTCCAGCCTTTGAGTCTTCAACACTGCTATCATCTGAGCAATGGTAGTTTTGGACACGACATGCCGAGGGGAACTATGTGGACTTCTTTCCCTCCTGACTCGTGGATATGCTCCACGACGTCTTGGCTAAGGGTGGTTAGAGCTCTAGAATTTCAGTGCTTGCATGGTGACTGCTCCAATTGCTTACAGGTGCTGGTGCCTTTTTGCACTACTTTTTAAAGTGGCCTTCTCCACCAGTTTGTAGGAAATGCCTTAGATTAGAGGAAGAGGAGAAAAAAGGGTTGCTAATGTCCCACATGGAACAATTGTGACAAGCTTCCATCTGTGTGTGACTTGGCCTGACAAAGGATTTCACACTACAGTGTTACATAGAAGGAGAGGGGGAAAGGTGGAATGGAGCCTGCTGGGGAGCATCTGGAGTCACAGGCAGAATACAGGGTCTCTAGAAATGAAGCCGCAGCTGGTGAACATTAAATGATCTCTGACTCTCCCTGGCACCTCAGGCTGTGCTGGCATGGACAATATGCTCACAGAACATCTTAATACCTAAAGGACCAGTCTTGGCTTTCAGTACATATGCAACTTATTGTTGTTGATCAAATGACTGAAGTGGGTATGGCTATGAAAGTTTAATAGGAAAGATCACTGGGATGGCACAGTTCTGTTGCGTTGGTTTCCATAGGCACAAGGACAGTGAACAGAGTTAGAGACATGCATGTGTGCATACATGAGTGCACACACACAGGCTGGCACCTCCAGCAGCTCTTGGGCAGTGTCACTGTTGCCTACTAGTTGTGAGAGTGTGTCAGACACTGACACTGAGGGAACTGGGGAGGGGCTGCACTGGCTTCCTAGATGTCTTTTTACAATCGCCTGTGAAGGTACTGGTTTCAAAATAAGAAGTTTATAAACAGATACTCAATCCAAGAGAAATTCTTAAAGTACAGAAAAGTAAACCCAGAAAAGGTGAGGCAAATAAAAAGCATAAAATAATATGGTAGACGTTGGTCTAAACGCATCTAGAATTACCTTAAATATGGATGGACTCAGTGTTCTAGTGAAAAAATGTTGACTGAATAACTACTACAGGTCAAACCCTGGGACACGTGCAGGAGGTACCACAGTGTTCACAGTGGTCCCAGCAAGCTAAGAAAAGTCCTGCCTGGAGTGTACTGCAAGGATGAGTTCACACCTGTTTGCAGAGCTGGAGTGAAAGAAGATGAAGCTAGGGGAGGCGGTAGCAGCCAAATGATGAAAGACAAGTTGGGGACAGGATTGATAGGACTAAATCCTCAACTGCATGTTGTGGGCCACAAAAGAGAGGAAAGAGTCCAGGTTGAATGACAGGCTCTGGTTCACAAGTAGCAGGTAATACTGCCATGCAACATACTGCCAGGGTCAGATGCCTTTGCATGGAACAAGGGCAAGTATATCCTCACTGTTGGCATTTTTCCTTACAAGTGTAGCAACTCACAACCACAATCTCGTGAGGTAGCCAAGACAGCTAGCATCCAAATTGTTGAGAAAAACAAACTGGTACTCAGACAAATGAGGTGGCTTGTTCATTGAATGACAATAAATCTGAACTTAAATCTTATGGTTCTCTATTCAGTGCTCAAAAACATTACTTCAAATAAACTGAAATTAAGGCAGAGAGAATCCAAAGATATAGTGGGAAGAGGGTACAGGTCTATTCGAGTTTTTTGGAGTCCCTTCAAGACAGCTTTAAATTTTACCAGGCACATTTTTGAGCTGGCTGTTCTGCCCTACTCTGCTTTACTGAGAGGCATCTGGAGGAAAATGGAGTGACAGACCAAGCTACTCCCCAGATCATGCATTAGAGCACTTTCAGCAAAGACTGTTTTATTGCTTAGAACTATCAAGCTCTTTCTCCACATTTAGTTTGATGTCCCGAAGTGGAATGTTTCTGTCCTTTAACATAAAAGCATTCTTCTTTTCAGTCCAGAAGATGGAAAAACAAAGGAGAAATGAACCTTGCTGTTGTCTGAGCTACTGACTTTTCATTCCTTTTACATCCTCATCCTTATTCCTCCATGAACAAATTTCCCCTACTGTGTTTCTTTTGTTCTTGTGTTGCTAATGACATATACTTAGCAAAAGCTAGTTAGTATTTAGGAAATCTAACAACTCAGTTACTGACTTCCATTTATAAGGCCTCCAAGAATCTTGGATGTGGTCCCAGAACATGAAATGAAAGACAGCATTTGGTAACAACTTAGAGATTTTCAGTAACTTCCTGAGACCCACTCCTCTAAGCTGAGCTCCATTCTCTTTCCAGTGGTTATGCCTTGAACACACTTAGTAAGTTTGGGATGTGTTTATGAGTTGCAAAATAAGTGGGAATCATTAAAGAAACTTAATTCTGTTTAATAGTCTATTTTTTTGCCAAGTTTTACTCAAGAGGGTCCTTTCCCTCCACCTCTATTTCCTTGCCAAGGGGACCACAAAGTCCATGGAACACAAGGGCAGGGGGTTGGGAATTTCCAGGAGCAGGTTACATTGCTCCTCTCTGCCTTGGCTCAGTGCCACTAGCTCTGAGTTTGCTGGTGACCCTTCAGCCTGATGGCCTGTAACCTTCTGATTACTGCCAGACAGAGTTGGGACTTGTCCCAGACATGGAATAACTTCCTGTGATTGTCCTGGAGATGGCCTGGCTCACAGGATCTACTTCTCTGACTTGTCAACAGAGGCAGAAAAGTCCGGTATCTCTGCAATATAGTGGGTCTTGGGAGGATGAACCCTGAGGAGAAATGTTTAGCAGAGATAAGTACGCCAAGAGGGCTGTGTTCAAGTATGACATAAATTTGACCTTCCTCATGCATTGTTAACCTGAGTGCCACTGAATATCCTGACCAGTTTTTCATTATTCCTTGTGTAGCAGAATCTTACAGGTCATGAAGAGTAGCTAATCAAATTTTCAGGTGTTACAAACCTGAGAGAAAATTCATGTGCCAGGACTGGGATGCAAAATTGTGGGTTGGAACAATGAGCTAAAAACAACTATGGAAGAAATGTTCAATGCAAATTCTGTGATAAAAAGTTTGAAGTGCGATAACAACACAAAACAGGCAATCAAGTCTGGATGAAAAGCAAAGAAGGTTCAACACAGGGGAAGTGACAGCAGCACAGAGCTCACCAGACCAAAATGGTAGAGGAGGCTCCTCTAAGCAGAGGTAGTTACAAAAGCATGAAAACATGAGAATAAGCCTGCCAAAGGCACCCTCATACAGTGTTAATTGTAAATAACAGTGATGGTTACACAATATTGTAAAGCTATTTAATGCTACTGAACTATATGTTGCCAAATTGTGGTTAACGTGGTCAATAGTATGGTATGCTACATCTTACCACAATGAAATAATATGATCCTCACCCCCTTGACAAGCTATCACAACTAGAGCAACAGAAAGACTGGGAGCAGTACAGAACCGTCAAAACCTGCAACGGTAGTAATGATAGTTAACATTTATGTCCCAGGATTGTTCAAGTGCCTTAGATGGAATAAATTACATAAGCCTCACATGAAGTCCACACACTTTTTATACAGTTCTATAAATATGTACAAACTGAGGTGTGAGACATTCAGCAACTTGCCTAAGGGTAGGAGATTATGTGTATCTGAGTCGGCTTGGAGCTCAGATCCCGTTTCAGCCTGGTTCCTAACTGCACCGTGCACACAGCAAGAAGCTGGGTCAATAGTGAAGTGGTGGCTGAGGCATTCAAGAGGAACTGAGGTCTCCAGGAAGAAACAAAGGAGCAGAACCAAACAGCACTAGGTGGCAGAGGGTACTTGGTTTAAAAGTCCACGATTGAAACCTCAAATGTTACATGTGAGCCAGACCATGGGGGAATAGGAGGGAGAGAAGCAATGATGGGAAGGTGTGGCCTGTCCTGAAAGGGGTTCCAGCACCCAGTAGTCAGTAGGAATTTCAGTAGCCAGTTATGGCTCTGAGTGATTTTTATGAGTGGTTCGTCAGCTTGAAGTACTCCTCTAGCTGGAGGAAGTTTCTGAAACCACCCCACAAGCCTCTGATCAACACATAACCATGAATCAACAGAAACGGCTCTGCCCAGAAGCCCACAGAGCACCAGTGTTTATTTAAGATCCTGCCTCAGCAGGGGCAAAGCTAAGACTCCTATGGCATCTGCTACTGACTGACTTCCTGGTACCTGGAGAGGAAAAGAAAATTCTGGAGTTCCACTCAGTTGCATTACTTTCATGCCTCAAAGCACATTTTCTAGAAATAACCCACAATTCCTTAGGGTTCCAGACAAGCTCTATCACCCTCACAGCTGCTGATCCATGTGCCCTGCCATTTTTTCCCAAGAGCACATGTGCAAGTCAGGGTTCAAGAGCTGTTTGGTAAATGAATTCAAGAGCACTGGTCCAAAACATATCAACAAGCATGCTCAGACACAGTACTAACTGGTGTAACTTCTCATTCTGTATGTAAGCACTCATCTCAGGTTTGCCTCAGTGCAAGATATTCTTGGGTCTCCATGGCCTGTCCCTATTCCAGGCAGCAGCATGTGCCTTCTTCCTCACCAACCCCAATTCTCCTCCAGGACAGTGAATTACCCCATGCCATGGTCCTCTCTTCTCCAAGTTAAGGATTTTCAAGGGAATCCTTCAGAAATCTTTTTGCTATTTTCTCTTCTCCTAGGGACAATGACGTGTGTAACTAACCCATGTGTTAAATGGATTTTCCTTTCAATATTGCATTCTTCTGTTTCCTTTTGATGAATTTCATGGAGGGGAATTGTGCAAAGATACTCAGAAATCTCTGTTACTTTCTGACTGTCTTTTTTTTACATTCTGGCAGTTACATGGTCCAAGTAGAAGAGTACTGTGTTTAAATTGGTATTATTTCCTATGTGTCCTATCCCTTTGCAGACCTGCTGTCAACTGCTCTTCATGTACTTTACCTACTTTTCAACTATGATGACCTTTTTCTAATAATGGATAAGGATTATTCAAAGAGATGAAGGATATTAAGTTTTTGTTGCTGCATATGCTGAAAAATTTTTACACTTTGTACTGAACCTTTTAAGTCTATATTATAAACTACAATAGCACTTAGAATATAGGAGATGCTCACAACATACATGTTAAAAGACTGAATAAATGGAAGAACAAAAATGTTTTATTTTAATGTAACAAAGATCTAAGTCTCTTCCTTTGCAGTATTTTTCTTTCTGGTATGTTTTTGGATTGAGATTCAACAACATTCTCTTCTGAAAATTGTATCATCTAAATTTTCTTTACATTTAGATATAATACATCTGGAATATATTCATCATATCTTTGTTAAGTGAGACTGAGATACAGTTTTCTTTTTTGTACTGTAATTTCCTTACTCAACATGGTATCAGGGCCATATTAATAGCACATGATGAATTAAAGAAATTTGCACCTTTCTTGGTATAAATAAATTTCAAGAGCTTGGGAGTTATGTATTTCTCAAAGTTTTAAAAGCTCAAATACAAAAGTTTTCTGTGTCAGGTATCTGTCTTAGAGGTAATTATGTGACAATAATGTCCATTTTTTCTATTTATAATGTTGATCAGGACAACTTTTTAAGGGCTAAGACTTTGAAGAGTGTATCTTTTTTGATAAGATGATGTTAGAATTCTCATTTAGTGTGAAAATTTGGGTGGGTTTAAATTCCTTCTTAAACTCCAGTGTAATTTTTAATTACACCATTCTCATGGCCAACGACCTCAAACCGCTGACTTCTTGTCAGCACTGAAAGCCACAACATAACAGACTTGCTTGTTGTGAAATAGGAAGTTATAACCTGATGGTGATAACTACAGAAAAGGAGGCATGTGAGGCAACAATAAAGCGGTCTTGCTGTCATTTTGTCACTGCTACCATTTAGTAAGTACTAGCAAGAGCTTTGTTTTGGCATGAAACAAGTTAACACTTTTATCTACAGAGAAGGAGAACTAAGCTGAGTTACTGGGATAGAAAGTCTGCAGTGAAATGCTTTGCTAAGTACTGGCACTGCAGATATGAGTAAGTCAAACAAATAATTACAATGCACTATGATAGATGTTGTAACAGAGGAAAGTCCAAGGCCTGAGAGGCAGCATGGGAAGCTTTCGCCCACACGCTGCATAGGTCAGTAGGACACTCTTACGAAGCTCTATTCAGGAGATCAGCAGGGTGGGCAGAATCTGTGACGGAAGGAACCCCCACTTTGATGTAGCCCACTCTGAGCCCTGGGGAGATAAAGGCATGCAGCAAGCCCTTTGCAGCCCCTGTGCTCATGGGCCAACAGCTCAGAGAGACAGAAGTAAACAAGAGGCGGTGCTCCACAAGGGAAGGAAACCAACTTTCATCCCTGTTTCCACTCCAACACCCACTCTCGGCTACAGAGACAGCAGATCTGAATCCACCCCAGCTGGGAACTCCCGTTATGCTTCGGGGCTACCCAGACTGACTGAAGTGAGGGTAAACTCCCACAAGTTTGAAGACCTTCCCCACTCCAAGATTATAAAAGCCTTTCTGTTCAATTATTGCATAGGTATAATTGTGAGATGCCAAACAAATCACAAAAACTATAAAGGAACAGATTTACTTCAACAAAGTAAAAAAAAAAATATATATATATATATATATATCTACAGTAAGAGACTCCATGAACAAAGCTGAGATGATCAATATGTAGGGAGCTATATAATGAATCAGACACATAAGGAGCATCTATAAAATCCTAACATAAACATAAGTGACCTAATAGAAAAATAGTCAAAAGATATGAACAAGCATATCACAGAGAAAACAAAGAAACAAATGGTTGGAATCACATATCTAGAAATTGCAAATTCAAGATGAGGTGAGAGGCAAAAACGTTTTCAAATACGTGCCCACTGGATGTCATTTTTACAATGGCTAAAAATCAGAAAAAAGCTAAACGTCCCTCAAAAGATTGAATAAATTATATTATGAAAACCCAAATCACATATATATGCCCCTCTCCCCCAGTCTACTCTTACACCTTGAAAATCTCAACGTTCTTATTTGTTAGCATTCCTTGAGTTCTATTCCTTAGTCTCATTTACAAGTCACAGTGAAATGAAGAGTAAAGTTGGTAATTCCAAAATAAAGCCAAATTTAAAAAAAAAAGTTGAGTGAAGACTGTTCACAAGATACCTTTCCGGAATGTAGACTTTGGAGTGGTTTGGGTCTCCCTACCCCAGGCTTCTAAGTCTCCAGTCATGTAAGTGTTCAGGCCAACATACTCTAGAATTCCTGATCCTTTTCTTTCTTTCATACAGAATAACCAATCAATCAGGAAATCCCGTTGGCTCTACCATCAGAAAATAATCCCCTCCTTGGCGGGAGACAACTAGTACTCTCATTGGTATCACTGCAATATGCCCAGAGCTGTTTTCCCTGCTTCTGCCCTAGCCCCTATCATCAGTGCAGTTGTCAGAGTGATCAGTCCTGTTACAAGTCACAGAAAATTACAACATTTCTGTGCTCAGAACCTTCCAACATCTTCCTCCTTTGGTTAGAGGAAAAGCCAAAGCCTTACTATGCATCCCTCACCTCCTGCCATCACCTCTCTCACCCCACAGAGTCAAATCTTCACTCCCTGGGCTTCAGTCAAGTCCACTACTCTTGGAACATTATCCCTTCCCTCCTTAAATTAAAGGTGGGGTATATAAACCCCCAGACACTTGACGTTATGCCCATTCCCTCATAAAATTAAAGCATAAGATAGACAAATTCCCAGATACTTTCAGCTTTCTCCAGTACAAGCAAAAAGTACAGAAAAAGAGTAATCCCTCAGATAGGAGCTGTTGGTGATGGCAGTTGGAAGTGAAAGCCCTTCCTCAGGTTTAGGGGAAAGGGTACATCTCCAATATCTTTCTAGAGTACTAACAGCGAAATATGAACTGGTCACCTTTACTGACTACTTAGAAATGCATTTTAGAGAGCTAGTCCCCAAAACATTTGTCCTGCAGAGTAACTGGGTCACTGCTTTATTTCTGCACTTCTGTTCCAGGTCCTGAACAAGCACGTGTGGATTCTGAGAAGCTTTTCAGGTTTTTCCTTGAAGGCTGTAGCCTCAATCTCACCAATACCTATGAGCATAACTAACCTTAAACACATGCTTCAGGCCACAAAGCTGCAGCTATCCCTTTGGAAACTGTTCACTTTGGTTCCTTCTCATCACTTGGCTGTACAGTATTTCTCTTTTGGGTCTGGGTCTGATTACTGGTCACTGACTTTCTGATTGCTATACCTTGCAAATGACTCAAATGTTTCCTTCTCTCTTTTACTCTCTTTGACTTTCAGCTCCCATCTCACCTCTTTTCTCTTATAATTGCTACATTTATCACTGCGCTCCCCACTTATTTCTTCCTGAGCCACTAATATTGGGAACCAGCTTCACCAGAAAGAACAGGAAACTACATTGGACTGCAGAACAAGTGGCTTTTTCCAATTCAGCTTTTATTTCAGTGATGAAAGAGCTATTTTGCCTCCACATGCTTTGTCAGTTCTCCAGTAGTTGAGCTCTGGAAAGGAAAAGGGGGGAACAACAGTCCCCCACAAAAGCAGACCTTTCATGCTCCCTCTCACAATGCCAATATGACACAGTCAAGGTTCAAAAAGACCTTGGAAGACTGGCAAGAAAAAACAATTGAAAAAAGAAAGATGAAATATAAGGCACTATTCTCTGGCTTAAACCAAATACCAATAGCAGAAGAATAAAGTGGGGAATAGATAAATTAGCGAAAGCACAGAAGAAAACTAAGTTCATTTGACAGGAAGCTTGGTATGAGTCAATAGTGTGGTGTGGCTGCCAGAACAATGCTAATGAATTCTCCAGCTGCTTTCTCAGAAGCACAGGGTCCAGGTGAGAGCTGCTCATCTCACTCTGCCTGGCCTGGACAGCCTAGGTCTGGGGTATTTTATTAAGGTCTGGTATCAGTTCAGAGCAGACTGACAGGACAGCGAAAAAACTCAGAACCCTGTTCTATGCTGAGCAATGGAAGGGCAAACTGCTAACCTTTTGAGTAGATAGTGCAAGGCTTTCAAACTGAAAAATAATTAGATGTGTTCTGTGTATTCTAAAGGGACAATGTGAGGCTCAGTTTCTCTCAATCAGAGCTACTGCAAAATAATTTGGGAAACACATTGCATTATCACTTCCTCAGAAGTGACTGGATATCAAAATGATAGGTCAAAAATGTGGCCAGCATTGGAACTGGTGCAATTTGTCCAGGGCTATTTCTACTTCTCAATATCCCCAACTCCTGTTAAGTTCAAAATTTCTACCATTCCTTTTCTCATACACCTTATCATTGTTCCATTGATTATTTCCCCAAAATCATTTTCCTATTTTCCCTTTTGCTGCATTCACATTAATACTTTAGAGTAACGGATCTTTACCCAGGAGGGAAAAAAAGAGTAAAAAAAGGACATCTTGCAAATTTGTCTCAATCATCCTGATTTCCAGACTCTCGGTGGCCTGTAGTAACTCTTTTTCTCAGGTATTTCCTCACCTTAATAAGTTCCTGGGATAAAAGAGACCAACTCCAATTATAGAAGCAAGAATCATCTATTTACCTAAAATGAAAATAAGGGTTTGGGAGTAGGGGAAGCCCAATGTCACTACCACAAGAATATAATGATTCCATGGGGTATTCCAGGACTCCAAGGCAGCCATTTTTTTCTAAAGAAAAAGGATGACGAGTGCAGAGATCTTGGGTCAAATCATGGTCAATAAACCTGGACTTCCTATGGCAGTACTAACAGAATCTCACATCTTACAGATACAGATTGAGACAGCCCAAAACCAAGCAAGTGGTTAAATTATTACACCATATTTTATACGTGAAACTGAGAGCTTACTTGAGAATGCTTGTGGCCCTGAAAATTGGACTGAAGACATTTGGGGGACTCTATTCTCCCACCCTCCAAGATGTCAGAACAGCCCCCAACTCCTCTGCAAGATAAAGGCTTAGGTCACCTCACCAGATAAAAAACTCTGACCAGCTGAGGTACTGGATGAGCAAAAGGGGAACATGAATCAAGGACTAGACCAACCATCCATCTGCTCATCTTTTTCTCTCCTCTTTATTTTCCCTACCATACTATCTAGATGTGTTGAGAGTAGCAACTTATAGACTCTTCAGTGTGGCTCATGGAGATGGCTGAGGCAGTGTCATCACTCAGAAAGCCCCACTCCCTGTGACTGAAGAGGGAAGGAGCAAGTAAGCAGTGGTGGCAGTGGCTTTCTAACCAGCACTAGTTCTGACTTGTGGTTTGGGGTGTTTTTTCCTGGCTGTTTAACCTCAAAGCTGGTTCTGCAGCCCTCTTAAAATTGCTGTGATCTGCCCAATATCATTTTGACAAGAAGCTTTCTGCCTAAGCCAGGTAGGGTCAGCTTAGTAAAGCAAATTAAAACCCTGCCTCTAAAATGCACCAAAGTAGAAGAAAGAAATTAATAAATATAAGAGGAGAGGTTGCAGAGCTTGAAAATTAAAAAGCAGAACTATTTAATAAAGAGCTGTCACAACAAAAAAATCAGTACAATATAAAGGCCACCAAGAAACAAGAACCAGGATGATACAGATAGAATTTCTCCAGAAAAGTGTAATTTTCACCAAATTGACTCAAGAAGAGCTAGACAGATCAATTTCCATGAAAGAAACAGAGAAAGCTAAGAGAGATATAAACACAAAAAAGCACTGGTACAGTTAGAACAACTTTAGAGGGGAATTGTGCTAAAATTTTAAACTTCAACATTGCTTAAAATGTTCTAGAATACGGCAAAATTTTTAAAGATTGTATGAGCCAAGCATAACATTTATACCAAAATATGCTAAAGGTTGTACAGAAAAAAAGCCAAAGATCAATCTCACTTAGGAATACTGATGAAAAATCCAATATAAAATATGAGTATAAATAATCCAATAACATTATTTAAAATACCCTGGCCAACTGAGACTTACTCCAAAAACTTAAGAGTGGTTCAATATTAGATGATCTATTAATAGAATGCATTGTTTTACTAGATTCAATGGAAAAAAGTCAGATAATCATCTCTGGAGATCCTAAAAATCTTTTGATAAACTTCAACAATGATTTTTGATTTAAGACATTCAGTAAACAGGAATCCATAAAATCCTTCACTAGTATGATATATATATATATATATATATATATATATATATATATATATTCATTCTTGGTCCCAAAGCCAATACCTTTCTTAAGAGGAAAACATTGATGGTATACCTATAAAGTCAAGATCAAAATAAGATATCACATTATCAATACTACTGTTTTACACTGTTTTACTGTGTTTACTTGTTTATATTTGAATGAGGAATCTTTTTAAAAGTGGTGACACTACTTATTTTTCAGATGACATGACTGAATACCTGGAAAACAAAAACTAATCAACTAAATAACTAGTATGAACGGAGAATCCCAAGGTAAGAGGAAACAAGATTAATATTAATATGTGAATGTCATACTGCACCCAATTGTATGCACCCTGGATAAATCTGGCCCTGTCTACCCTGCAGGTTGCGGCTGCTCCCTCACTGGGAAACAATGACTCTTGCTGACAGCTGCTCCTGTCCTTGCCAGTGTGGCCTCCCTGCAGTAAAGCCTGAACACAGGCACAGCTTCTATCATACAGAAACCACAGCAGCTCGTGTGCCCAGGCCAATCCTAACTGAGCCCTCGAAAATTCTGCTCCTCCCAGAGCTTCGAGATTCAGGTAAGATCACATGCCACAGAGCACGGTACCTGGCTTTACCACCTGCTGCCCAGAAGGACAAGAAGAGACAAGAGCATAATGGAACTGGCAAATACATTTCTCTCCTTTTCTGGTTGCAAAAGGCCATTATGAACTGTGATGGTCCTGTACTTGCTTGGGAGGTGGTGACCAATTCAACAAAATGGTAGTTCGTATTTTTTTTCACTTTATCTTTTCCCCCTCATTCTCACCACACCAATATTATGATGCTAATAGTGCACTGGTAAGAAAGTTTAGGTTCAAAATCTGTTTTCTAAAGAAACCAGGTGAAGATGCAATTGCCTGTGTACTCAAACAACCAGTTAGTAGACACAAATGGAGAAAAAGCCCCAATTACAAATAACAGAAGTGAATACACTAGGCATGAACTGAATATATAAACTTGTCAAGATGAACTTTTAACAAGTAATGTTAGGACAACTGTATAGACATCTGGAAAAAAACTAGATTAGACCCATCCTTTATATCTGCAACAGGAAAAATTCCAAATGGATCACAGAACTATGAAAACCAATAAAGGGAAACTACACAAGCAGTGAAAGAAAGCACAGGCAAATTCCTTAATAACCATGGAGTGGAAAAGGCCTTTCTAACATGATGTAAAATCCAGGAGCTACAAAGCATAATGTTAACAACTCTTACTAGATACCAGATTTTAGTAGACACAAAAAAATTGTATAAAATCAAAATGCAAATGAAAACCTAGGAAAACTGTACAACTTCTCTTTTTCATACAATTTAAGATTGAAGACACCAAAAATAGAAGAACTTGTATGTCACAGTTAAATACATGAAATTTTCGATCTCCTTTCAAATAAAAGATCT
This sequence comes from Hydrochoerus hydrochaeris, assembly GCA_004027455.1. Classification (NCBI taxonomy): domain Eukaryota; kingdom Metazoa; phylum Chordata; class Mammalia; order Rodentia; family Hydrochaeridae; genus Hydrochoerus; species Hydrochoerus hydrochaeris. The sequence goes on from PVLA01010007.1 coordinate 53,932, forward strand.
GCATTAAAACTACACAGAAGGCCGGGGATTTAGCTCAATGGCATAAGCACCTGCCTGGTAAGTGCAAGGTCGTGAGTTCGATCCCCAGTACAAAAAAAAAAAAAACTACACAGAAATGATCAGCATCTCCTGAGATCCATGTCATGTTGGAACTTAGGATGCTGGGAAAACAAGCATCCAGCTCACTGCCCTGGTAAGTGGCTGTGTCCCGCCAAGCTGCGGCCACCCCAGGGTGAGAACCATCATCGTCTCCTGAAATCCACGCCATGTTGGAACATAGGGCTCTGGGAAACCAAGCAGCAACCAGCTCACTGCCCTGGTAAGTGTCTGTGGCCTGGCAAGCAATGGCCACCCAGGGCAAGAACCATCAGTGTCTCCTGAGATCCACATCATGTTGGAACTTAGGGCATTCAGAAAACAAGCAGCCAGCTCTCTGCCCTGGTAAGTGGCTGTGAGCCTACTGGCACGCAGGTTGAAATTCAAACATCCATCCCTTCCCTATCCCTCCTCCCCGTTAGCAAGTGGGAGCCAGAGATCTGAGCATCTCTTGCGAGGTTGACTATATGCAATACAGCAAATAAGGGGGATTTCCTTCTACCATCTCTTTGAAGGCAAATATTTTTATCACTGTTTTGCTTTGTTTTGTAATGGTATTACTCTATTCAGTATTCTGTTTTGATAAGTTCTATAATGTTCTGTATTTCCTTTGATTTTACTATACCTGATTGAAACAACAACTATTGTGAAGATAACGAGATATACTATGGTACCTATTACTGTTATCCCGGTAACCTGCTGTGAAGTTCTGTACCAATTTCACTACACTGTCTCAACTGGCTTTGTTCTGTCTTGTTCTGTGGTATTTTACTACTTTAAAAAATAAATATATAGTAAATAACAACAACAAAACAGATCAGTAAGGTGTTGAGCAAGATGAATCATGATATAACTAAATAGATAATGGACTTAAAAAGCAAAAGGAGTAAAAGAAAGTACTCTAAAGGATATAACTGCATGTATGTTTAAGTGTGTAGATTGATAACCCTATTTCTAAGTTCTTGTTGGATTGTTGAAGAGATCTGTTTGCAGTCTCACTGTTTGAATGTCCACTTTGTATGCTTTAATTTTGTAGCTTGAACTACTATATCTAAGAAGACAATATGTAGTTTATCAACTAGTGATTTCTTACCATTTTTTGTAATTCTCTATTGTTTCTTCCCTTTTTTGTTTTGCTTTTGTTCTCTTTAAATAAAATTTCTTAAAGAACAGTAAGAAAAAGGAAAAAAAATACACAGAAATACCACTTCCCACCAACCAGATTGCAAAAATAGCAAACTTGAGCAACACAAAATATAAAATGTGAGTATATCTTATTCATATACACATTTGGGACATTGGTTGTAATATCAAAAATGGAAACCACCTAGGTACCTAAAATAGAGAACTGGCTCAATAAATTATAATGTCATGCAACATAATATTATACAACTGTCAAAAATGATCTTGGGTCACTGACATGGAAAGAATTCCAGGATAAGTTTTTAAAGGATAAATTTTTAGTCTTAGGTAAAGAATGGTGGGTAAAATAAGCTACTTGTAGTACACAAGAATAAGAAAAAGAATAAGCAAAGGGAGAGTAAAGAGCTATAGACATATGTGCTTATATTTATATGGATACACTGGAAAAGTAAAGGATAAAAACTAATAAAAATAGTTACTTGAGAGATGAAGGACAGTGGGGTAGTTGAAGACAGGGATGGAGATGAAATGTCTCAGTGCCTATTGTTTATATTTTTGAAACATGTCAACATATAACCTATTCAATAGCAATTTGAAAACTGAGACAAAATACATATGAATTGGTAGGAAGATCAATAAAGCTTCCCATTCTGAACCAAATAACAGAAAATGAACAATGGCTACTATACTATCTCATTTTCCATAAAAATTTGTTTATATTATTACCCATATTAAAATCCAGTAAGACACAACATGATAGAACCAATGTAAACAGAAGAACAGAAGCATGGTAGGATTTCAGAGCCAGATGATACTAAGTCAGCAACGGCTGCCATAGTGTCTTGGTTCAGAAGGCCTTGTAATAGTTTGATTCTCTTGAGTGGTTTTATTCTATTTTGTTATGTTTGATATTATGTGTGTGAAGCTTTGCTCAACTATTTCAAAGAAAGAGACATTATGGTGGCTATTGTTAATATCCAATTGTCTTGTTGTGAAGTGCTGTGTTGCTTACATTGTTCTGTTCTGATCTGCTTAGATCTGCCTTTTGTTTTATTCTCTTTAAAATAAAATAAAAAAAATAAAAAAAATAAAAGCTTCCTAAAACAGACTCAAGGAAGGATTTAAGATTCAGGTTACATTTGAGATCATTTTCTAGAGACAAATACAAATGACTTTGATACATGAAAAGATACTCAATCTCACTCAGGCAGAAATTTAATTAAAACAATATACCTGCCAACATGGCAAAGGTCAAAATATTTGATAATCCATTGCATTTGAGGTGGTGATGAGGGGCAAGTGCTTTCATATGGGAACGGATCGGCCCACTTAAGACAACAAGCAGCTGTCTGCCAGCATCACACATTCATATGCACTTCCATGCAGCAAGTCCAGTTTTAGCATTTTGCCGCCAGTCTTTGTGCACTTGCCACAGTACTACAATAGCTAGAGGCTGAAAACATCTAGCACACAAAGAGCTGCAAAGATCTTCCCTCCCACCTGAGAAGAGAAGCTGAACCAAACAAAACACATAATCTTAGGTTTCCCCAGTTAATCAGAGCCAAGGTCTCAAGAGGGTGAAGAGGAGCCAAGGACCCACGAAGGAGCGCTCTCCTAGTATAGAGACATTCAGATGCCCAGGAAACAAGCCTGTCATTCCAGTGGCTACTGGTCACCAGGGTTCTAACTTAAGCTGAAGAAACCCACTGTTCACTATGGAATAAAATGTCTCATGTTAGGTATCATGAATATTTGGGGCTGAATTCTCTGTGGTGGAGATTGTCCCAGGTGCTGCAGGGGTGTGAATAGCACCCCTACCACCAGTTTCAACATTTAAAAGGCCTCTAGACATTTCCCCATTCCAAAGAGTAAACATGCTAAACTCATTGTCTTTTTCTAAAATAGTATTTTTCTTGGTACATGTTTGTAGTACATAATGATCACACTCATTGTGCAGGAGTAGGTAAATTGCGTAACACTCTCAATCCTTATTATGCTCCCTTCCCCTCCTCCTACCCCTCCTATCACTTGTTTCTTCTGCCCTTTGCAAAAGATATAGTTCCCTGTTTCTTACCTATCTTTTATTTTGCTCTTTAATATAATTATACTTTGGGTTTCTTATATAAGAGAAAACAGTGATAGTTAAGTTTGTGTGCCTGATTTACTTCACTTAACATAATGGCCTCAAAGTGGATCCATTTTCCTCAAGGTGAAAATGATTCAAGTTTATCCTTTATGGCACAGTAGTATTCCACTGTATAGTATACCACATTTTCTTTGCCCATTCATTTGTCGATGGACATTTATTTATTATCTTACATGAAAACTTAAGGAGGGACTTGTAGTTTTATTTTTCTTTTCTTTTTCTAAATATGGTCACTCTGCCTGGGGGCAAAATTCTATCCTCATTGAGAACCACTGATGCAGACCATCAATTACAAACATGAGCAAAGAGCCAAGAATCATCAAGTATTTAAGAAACACAAACTCAAATTCAAAACGTTCTTCCCTGTACATGGCACATATATTCTCGCTGCCACAGGACCTTTGCACTTCCTGTTCCTTATTTCTAGAAAGTTAACTATTTTAACTATCTTAGTCAGGATATGCAAAACAAGCTGGGGGAAATTCTCACAGGATGGTGAGATACCCAGTAAAGTTGGGTGGGCACATATGAAAAGGAAATTGAGAAACTGAAAACATAATCACCAGCTAATAGGCCAAACAGAAGACTGTTTAAAACTGAAGGGTAAATTAGTGAACTGAAATTCTGACCCGAGAAAGTTTCTGAGAACATCAAGTAAAACAATATGATGATGATAATTACAAAAGAAAAGTTGAGAACTAGCTGTAGAGTAGATCTACACTGTGACGGCAGTTTGCTTATTAATTCTCAGCACCAAGACCAGCCCTTCACATTCTCCTCTGATGCAGAGTCTGGGATTACACCAAGCATGTTTCTCTAACTCATCTGCCAGCTGTTGCCGCCATGTGCTGGGTGATAGTGTAGACTGAACCAGTCTCAACCCATGGAAAAGGAGGGAAATGACGGAGTGATTGTCTGACCTCGAAACTGGATTACAATTACAAAACAGAAGCATATCTGGAAAATCCCCCAAATAATTGGAAATTAATACACTTCTAAACACTCATAGGTTACAAGAGAAATTAGAAAATAACTCCAAGTGAATAAAAATGAAAGCACAACATGTCAGAATTTGCAGCATGCCACTAAAGCAGCACCAAGGGACGAATATGTAGCACTAAATGTCTGCCTTAGAAATAAAGGCCTGCACTCAGTAGCCTCAGCATCCACCTTAGAAGAATTTCAGAAAGCACACTGGCTGTTGTGAGGGGGAGCTCCAATGCTAAGGCAAAGAAGACAGACACAAAGGAGTACATGTTCTGTGATTCCACTTACATGACATTTCCAGAAAATGGAAACCTATAGAGCCCAGTTGCTGCCTGGGCTGGTGATGGGAGTAAGGGGAGAGTGCACAGAGGCCAAGGGAATTAAGGGAGACTGGGAACAAACAAAGTTTTCGCTAAATTCCATCACTGACTTGGCCCAGGTTTGAATGTGTAATTGAAACAAATATATCTGGCAACCAACAAAATCCCCCTATCAGCCTTCCTACCCATGGAGTAAGGGCTATGATAGTTGGAAGGCAAAAGTGAGACGCATTTCCCACACCCACTGCCAGAAGAGTCATTCAAAAGCAACCCTGAATCCCCAGGGAAATGTTGGCGATTAGCCACCATTGAAGACTTGAAAGGTCTAAGAGTGGTCATTCCTAGCACAGCCCAATAGTACACACCTGTCTGGCCTACACAGGTGGATGGGTAGTGGAAATCTATTTTCATACATGTAACCCAGGGATGGTGCCAATTACAGCTGTGCTTCTAGACACAGTCTCTTCCCTCCATCAAATAAACACAGTCCTGGCACCTGCTATGCAGCTATGGACCTGGCAGGTGCTTGTACCTCTGTTCCCTCTGCTTTCATCTAGTCTGGAGAGGCAGTGACTGCATAGATGCCTCACAGATCATCAAACTACTAACCACGACACTAGTGATATTACACAGACTAGACCTGATGAGCACAAAGCAAGGGCTACCTAAGCTTAGTAAGACATTGCATGCCAGAAAATGTGCAATTGACTGTACAAATGTCAAGGATCTGGTCCCAAAGTAAAGTTCTCAGGAGGCTACTGATACAGAGCATGCTATTTGCTCCAAAGTAGAAGAGGAGTTGTTGCACCTTGCATTAATAGACAAGAACATTAAAAAAGCTACTATAAGCATATATTCAAGGTAAAGCATACTAAAGTGAGACATGAAAGATAAAAACACACAAAATAAAAACCATAAGATTTTAGATATAGGGCTGGGGATATAGCTCAGTGGCACAGTGCCTGCTTGGCAAGCATGAGTTTGCCTGAATTCGATTCCTATTGCCAAAAAAAAAAAAGATATTAATTTTAGCTATAAAGTCTGCATAAGTTTGACTGCAGGTTAAACACTGCAGAAAAAAAAAAGATCAGGAAAGTGGAAAGACCACGCAACACCCCATCCGCAATGATACTTGAGCAAAGCAAGTTAGAGGGAAAACAGAGCAGCCTATTATAGGCATAACTAGAGTCTCCAAACGAATGGAAGTAAATGGGGAGAAACAATAAATACTTTAAATATAACTGTAACCAAGGCACAATTACAGACTCACACAGTCAAGAAACTCCATGAATTCCAGGTGTAAGAAACATGAAGAAATTGATACTAATGCCTTAAATCGCTTAAAACTGGTGCTGAAGGCAGCTAGAGAAAAAAGGCACATTACATGCAAAGGAACAGTTCACAGGAGAAAAAAGTGAATAACATCCTTAAAATGCTCAAAGAAAAAAATCAAGCAAGATTTTTTCCCCCAGCAAAAGTATCACTTGGAAATGAATGTAAAATAAAGATATTTTTCAGCCATACAAAAGTTGAAAGAATTCATCACCAGCATACTTCGAGAGAGAAATGTGGATGTTTAGAAAGAAAAGAAGACTACTTGTTATAGTAAATATGTGAGCAACATAAAATATGTTTTTCTTCTTTTAAAATTCTAATGATGAAATGGTGGTGGATGCCTGTAATTCTAGCACTGCTGGAAACTGAGGCAGGAGGACTGAAAGTCTGAGCCCAGCCTGAACAATCCAGTGTGATTCTGTTTCAAAATAAAAATGGTGGGGCACTTGTCTAGCATGTATAAAGGCCTGGGTTCAGTCTCTCATATGAGGAAGGGGGTGTTCTTTAAAAGATATTTGAGTGTTTAAAGCAAAACTAGCACTTTATTTGCATGGCAAAACTAGCATGAAATTTGGAAAAGGGTAAATAGAGCCATGCTCTTATAGGCTGTTTACACAGTATGCAAAGGCCTATCACTGTAAGGTAGATGGTGATCAGCTAAAGACGTATACTACAATAGTCACTGTACTAAAAATAAGCACAAAGAAATATAGCCAGCAGGGGATTTAGCTCAGCGGCATAAGTGCCTGCCTTGCAAGCGTGCAGTCATGAGTTCAATCCCCATTACCAAAAAACAAAAAAAAGAAAGAAAGAAATATAGCCAGTAAAGATAAAATGGATAATAAAAATTATTCACCCAAATCAGAGAACAAAAGAAAATAAAAGAAATCAAATAATAAAGGAAATGAGTGTGGGGCTGGGGATTTAAATAATGCATAAGTTCCTGCCTGGAAAGCATAGGGTCTTGAGTTCGATCCCTGCACCAAAAAAAAAAAAAAAAGGAAATTAGTGACAACAGATTGAAAATCAATAATATTAATACTCACATTAAATGTGTGTGGTCTAAACAAAAAGAGAAGATTGTCAGATCTGTTAGGAAAAGCAAAACCAATTATAGCTACCTACCAGAAAACCACTTTAAATGGAAATACTAAAAGAACTAAAAGTATGTTAAAAAAAAAAACCCATATCACTGATATAAAAGAAATCTAGAATGGCTATGCTGGAAGGTTAATATAAGGGATTAGTAGAGCAATATAAAGCCAGAAGACAACAGAACGATGTCTTCAAGGTGCTGAAATACAAAACAAAATAAAAAATTTTTGAAAACCATGTCAACCCTCAATTCTATGTCCAGTAAAGTATCTTTCAAAATGAGGGCGAAACAGACATTCTCAGAAAAAAACAAAAAATTCATTGCCAGAAGACACAACTACTCAACTTACCAGAGAAAGTTTTCAAGCCTTGAACTTATGCAAAGTAGTGAAGAGGGCCAGAAGTTGAATAATTGAAAGAACAATAAAATTTTCTCCTTTTTTTCTCTTTTGCAGTACTAGGGATTTAATTATGGCTTTAACACTGAGCTACAATGCCAGACCTTTTTATTTACTTTTTATTTTAAAACAGGATCTCTCTAACTTACCAAGTTGCCCAGACTGACCCCAAATGTGTGATCCTCCTGCCTCAGCTTCCTAGAGTGCTGGGGGGTATAGGCGTGCGCCACAACAGCTAACTCTTCTTATTTTTCATTGCTTGCAAATATAACTAACTGTCTAAGGCAAAATTAGTAGCAATGTGACAAACGTTCTAGCATATATAAAAATATAGTGCATGATAACAGTAGCACAAAAAGTAAGAATAAAAGCTGGGTGTGGTGGCTCACCGCTGTAATCCTAGCACTCGGGAGGCTGAGGCAGGAGGATATTTGCAAATCGAGGCCAGCCTGGGCTGCAAAGTGAGCTCAAGGCCAGCCTGAACTGTATAGCAAGACCCTATCTCAAAAAAAAATGACAAAAAAAGTAAGAATAAAATTGGGAACACAGAGCTGCAATGTGCTTTATACTATGCAGTGTGAAAGGAAGCAAAGGACAGATAGAACAAATGAAAAACTGTGGCAATATTGTAATTTTAATGAAAGCATTTCATAATCACATTTCATGTAGATGCAATAAATATCAAAATAAAGGAGGTAAGAATGCGTTAAAAAGCAAGATTTGACAACATATTATGTACAAGAAATTCAAGTTAAATACAAAGTTACAGAGAGAATAGAAGTACAAGAACTGAGAAAGACACACCCTGCAAACACACATCAAGAGCTAGGCTTATATAAAAATAAGTAGACTTTAAGGAAACACAACAAAAATAGAAATAGAGACATTAACTAATGGGGTCTAGTTTCCAAGAAAATATAATTATTCTAAGTGATATATGATAGGATATAAACATTAATGACATAAAAAATAGAACTGGGCTGTGTGGTGTAGCTTGTTCAGTGCATCCCAGATTCTGGGTTCATCTTCAGCATCACTGAAAAATAAAAACAAAAAGGAAATGGAAGAAAAAAATGGAAAAATCCACAATTACAGATGAAATTTACACACTTCTCTCTTAGTAACTTATAATGTTTTTTTTTTAATTCCAGTACCAAGAATAAAACTCAGGACCTTGTGCTTGCCAGGCAAGCACTGTGCTGCTGAGCTATACCCCCGGCTCAGTAACTGATGATCAAAGTAGGTAGAAAATCAGAATACAGAAAAACTGAACAACACTGTCAACCTGTCTAATTAGCATTTATAGAATATTCCTCTGAATGAAAGAAGGCTTGTTTTTGTTTTCAACTGTAACCTTCTCCAAGTGAAACTACAGTGGACCATAATATAAATTTAATAATTTTTTTAGTCTTTTGAGACAGGGTCTCCCTAAGCAATTCAGGCTGGCCTTGAACTCACTTTGTAGCCCAGGCTGGCCTAGATTTGCAAAGATCCTCCTGTCTCAGCCTCCCCAGTGCTGGGATTATAGGCATGCACCACCACATCTCACTAATCTAATAAATTTTAAAGAATGGGAATCATATATGTCATTCTTATATCATAGTGTAATTTCACTAGAAAGTAGTAACAGAAAGACATTCAGAAAATTCCTCAATATTGGAAGCCAAACAAAAACTTATAGACAATGCTTGGGTCACAAAGAAATTCCAAAGAGCAATTAAATAATATTATGAATCAAAATGAAAACACAACATAGCCAATTTTGGGGGGTGCACCTAAAGTAGTGCTTAGATGAAAATCTGTATCATTAAATGTTTATATTAGAAAATAAGAAAGGTCTTGTATCACTAAATTTAAGTTTCTTCCTTAAATAAACTAGACTTAAGAAGTGTTAAAATTAAACCCAAAGCAATCAGACAGAAGGAAATAATAAAGAGAAGGGGATAGATGAATGAAAGCAGAAAAAAAGTAGAAAACAATGAAACCTAAGGCTAGTTCTTAGGAAATATGAATGACTGACAGAAGTTCAGCCAGACTGATCAGGAACAAAGCAAAGACATAAATACAGTACCATAAATGAAAGAGGGGGCATCAGTGTAAGTTCTAATAAAGGAAGAGAATATTAAAGGAATATAATGAACAAATTAATGCTAATACATTTGAAAGCACAGCTGACATAGATAAAACTCCTGAAAGACACAAACTAATGAATCTCACTTAAGAAGATTTGCACAATCTGAATAGTCATGTACTATGAAAGAAACAGAATTTTTAATAAATAAATAAACTTCCCAATATTCTTCAGAAAATATAGAGGAGGGGACTCATTCCATTTCATTTCATGAGGTCAAAATTATGCTAACATCAAAACCAGACAAAGATAAAAAGAGAAAACTGAAGCTTACATTCTATGAACAGGGACACAAATATCAAAACAAATCAAGCACTACAGAAACAATATCACAACAAAATGAAGTGTATCCTAGGAGTTCAAGGCTGACTCAACGTCAAAAATTGAATCAGTATAATTCACCATAGTAATAGACTATAGAAAAGAAAATATATTATTATTTTTAAAGATGTCACAAAAGTATTTAACAAAATCCAGTTCATGCTTTTTAAATAAAATCAGAAGACTAGCAATGCAGAGAAACTTTCTCAATTTGGTAAGTGACATCTACAAAAAATCTACAGCTAGCAAACTTTTAAAAATTAAATTTTATCACCCTAAAGATCAAGAAACAATGAAAGATATGTGCTTTCAACATTTCTGTTGAAACATTTATCATAATAAAGCTTCCAACTACAAATAAGGCTACTAGAACTAATATATGCCTCTATTGAGGCTTCAGGATACGAGACCAATAAAATGAATTAAACTAATTATAAAACTGATACAGACGCATGCCTGTAATCCCAGCACTTCAGACACAGAGGCAGGTGGACTGCTACAAGTTAGAGGCCAGCCTGGGCTACACAGAGAATTCAAGGCCAGTCTGAATGACAAGGTGAGACCATGCCTCAAAAAACAAAAAAGCAAAAAAAGATATAGAAAATAAAAGGGGCCCAGGGATATACCTCAGTGGCACAAATACCTGCCTGGCAAGTGCAAGGTCCTGAGTTCAAATCCTGACACCAAAAACAAACCAAAAAAAAAGGATGTAGAATGTCCAAAACAATTCTGAAAAAGAAAAACAAAGTTGGAAAACTTAACCTGATTTCAAGATTATTATAAAGCTATGGTCATCAAAAAGCATGGCAATGGCATAAAGATGAAGAAACAGGTCAATAGGACAATCTAGAGAATCTCCATGCACCTACATAAATAAGGCAAATTGATGTTTTACAAGGTTGCAAAAATAAATCAATGGAGTAAAGATGTTCACTCAATACATAGCATTAAAACAGATGGAGTTTATGTGGAAGAAAATGAACCATGATGTAATCCTCACAAGTTTTAAAAAATCTAATCAAAATGGACCGCAGATCTAAATACAAAGTAAAATTACAAAACTTTTAGGAAAAAAAAAACAGGAGAAAATCTTGACAATCTTAGACTGAAGAGTTCTTAGATTTGACATTGAAAAACCTAAAAGACAAGAGCTGGCATTTTGGATGTCACAAAAATGTAGATCTACAACAGATACTGTAGAGGCAGTGAAAAGGCAAATTTATAGACTGGTAGAAAACTAATCCAAAACTAATCCACCCAAGAACTTGTATCCAATGACAAAAACAACACCTAGTTCTCAGTGTTGTTTTGAAGACAAGAGTGTTAATACAAGCAAAATCTTTAGCATGATATCTGGTACATGTAAACATTTAATAAATGTGAACTATTTCATAACTTCATCATTGTTATTATAGCAATTAAAAAAAGCCAAATACTCACCAAGAGAGAAATTATTGAATTATAATGCATACATTACAAGAAACATTAGACAATGGTATTAAAAAATAATTTTGAGCTGGGTGTGGTGGTGCACACCTGTAATCCCAGCACTCAGGATGCTGAGGCAGGAGGATTGTTGTGAGCTCGAGACCAGCCTGGGCTACAAAGTGAGTTGAAAGTCTGAACTGCATAGTGAGACCGTGTCTCCAAATGACAAAAAAAAATTTTCATTTACTAATTTGGAAAGATCTCCAGGATGATTGTGGAAAAAGCAAACTGCAAGACAGTTTATATAATAGGATCCTATTTGTGCAAAGAAATATGTATTTTCTGGAAATTTTTCTAGAATGATCTGAAACAGCTGTTATCCCTGGGGAGGGAAGGGTGTAGGGGAAAGTGAAGGGGTCTTTCACTTCACATTCTATTTATTCCTGTATTTTTAAAATTTTTATAATAAGAATAAATGTTTTACTATAAAATTGCAAAAGATTTTTCTTTTACAAGAGCAGTAATATAAAATAGCTTTCTTTTGCCTTGTCTCATAGCAGCAAGTGCATGAAGGAACGCTTTATCCACAAACAGACTGTGATGGAGTGTTGCCCGCTGGCCTCCACCAACACAAACAACTGAGAACTCAGTTAATTGTCCTAAGTCGTGCCACTACATTACTAGTTAAATATGTTAATTGTACTTCTTGAGGGGTGGAATCGAGATTTTACACTGTCTTCCCAGCAAGAAACATGGGCCCGGGTTTAGAACTGACATTCAAATTGATGGAAGGGGAGACCACTTGGGAAGGGAGTTACAAGAAGAGTTGTGAACAACACCCCTGCCCAAACGCCGTCGAAGTGAAACACGATCGCCACCTAGCGGCAGAAAGAATTCCTGTAGTCCTTAATGATGAGAGGAAATGGACTTCTTTTTGAGGTTCTTTCCATGCATAGGCACTTCACAGCAAAAGAGAACCTGATCCTCCTTAGAATCGTTCCCAGCCTTAGACCAAAATGTCAACGTTTATGTCACGAAATGTTGGTAAAATAGCATCAAGATTCTCTTGTGTCAGTCTCCTCTAGCATCACGCACTCTATATCTCAAGGCTGCGTGCTGTCTGCTGTAGCCTCAGCCTCTTTCCACTTACAAAGAGTGACTGACCCACATATTATAGCAGGTCTCCATACCCACCCCTTCTCCCAATGACAAAACACTAAGAAATATTCCTAAGGCAGCATGCTCAAGACAAGGTACAAACTCAAGGCTGGGAAAAATGTTTCCATAAGCCTTGTTCTCTGGGTTCACCATGTTTTTGAATTGTCTACTAGAAATTGAAGGTCAGTTTCAAAAATGCACAGCGATTTTGCAACATTACTAGTACCACTCTGTAACAAAGGCCATATTTGCCTGTGTAGAGCATGGGAGTGTATTTTTTTGCCTCCACTGAGGGGCAATGAGTTCTCCTTATATGTTAGGGATGCAGCTGGGTGCTGCCCAGGTGTAGAGATGCAGGACCTTGTGTTTATTGCCTTATAGTCTCATAAGGGAGGATGCAGGATGCTCTGGAAGTTACTAAGAGAAATGTTCACATTTCTACATCTCTTATATCTTATATACTAAGTACAACAACATTTCCTCTAAAATGCTTGGCAGTAGAAAAAACAAAAACCTTTCCAGAGAGCTTAAGAGTGAGGCACTGTGTTGCCTAGGGATAAAGGCTAAGAGAGCCTGAGCAACTGTATGTTCAGGAAAAGATTCCGTTGCAAATTGTACAAGTGTTTACACAGTACGAAAGTCTTACAATTCTAACTCTTCGTCTTTTTACCATCATGTGTGTTCTGAAATGTGGAAATGAAAAGTACTCGTGAAACCTGGTCACACTAGGGACCGGGGTGTGAGAGGGAGATATGAGCAGCAGGCAGGCGGAGCCGCCATTTGGGGTGTATGGCCACAGATGAGCCCCTGCAGGGTGGATTTGTTCCCTGCAAGCGGTGGAGTCGCAGAGCAATTAGGAATTACAAACAACATGGATCCACCAAGCTACTCCTAGTCTTAAAAAAAAAAAAGCAAGCCTCCGTAATATCTATTTATTTTCAGCTCCCTGGGGGCCGAATGGTTTTTCCTAATGGCTGAGGAACGCTGATGGCTAGCCATTAGGTCTTTAAGCAAAACATTTTTAAGACTTTGTCCTGAGTGGGCTCAGGGAGACAGTGTGTGAGCTGTCGGTAGCACGTTCGAAAACTGTTAATAAGACGTGCAGGAAGACGTGTTCTTCTGGGTCCCTTATTTCATAATCGTTAATGTCAGTGGTTCCTGCTGGACTAGAAAAACGCGGTTTCAGCAGGAGGAAAGCACTGCAAGGAGAAGCTGGGAACGTAGTTCGCGCGCCGAGGTGCCGGGAGGAGTTTCCGCAGGCGGCCGGGCGCCTAACGGTCCACGGGCAAGGCGGGGGCTCCCCGCCGCCTTCCTCACGCAGCTCGCTCTCGCTGTCCGCAGCCGCGGTCCTGGCCCTGGCCTCCGCCCCAAAAGCGGGGCGCTTTTGAGAGTCTCCCCAGCCGCCCCGGCCCCAACACACCACCCTCCGCTGGAAACCCGCGCGCAGCCGGGCGCCCTGGTGACGCGGGCTCGACGTGCGACCTCGCCTTTCCCCCGACCTCGCCGGTAGCGGGGCGCCAGTTGTGGCGGTGCCCCTACTCACGTAGCGCTGCAGCTTCCTCTCAGGGGGTGACTTGACGAGCCAGCCGGTGCACACGGCGTCGCCCGTGCTCATCGTGGCCTCGCGGCCGCTTCCTCCGGCTGGGCCGGCCGCCCCAAGCAGGAGGAAGTCGAGCCCGGGATGCGACGGGGCGGGCCCAGCGCCGCACGCCCAGCGATGTAGTCCGCAGGAGGAGGAGATGTGTGAGATTATTTGGCCGCTCCCTACATTGCTTTCCTTATCATTTATGGGAGTGGCAGTCCCTGCAAGGACAGCGCCTGTCTTAGGTCAAGGACTCTTCACATGTACCCAACCAGGCCTTACCCGTCATGGGCCTGCAGGACAGCAATTGGTCCTGTGCCTGTCTTAGGCGG